>MU187092.1:66616-79686 GCA_016904865.1 Pissodes strobi
CATTGACTTTAGTCGACTTCTATCTGTTACATATTCGTGCTAAATTGGTATGTAACAGTTTTTGCCTTTTAGTGCAAAAATTCTTGAGATATTTTGCACTGTTGCTAATGCGGAATCGTCCATATTATATAGCATGGTATTGTCAGAATTTGAAAACAATTTCTGAACTTGCGGTTTGTTGAAGGCCTCGGCTCGCGCATAAGATATTGCTTTCCGTCGAAGTAAGCATATGTTGGAGTTCCTTAGTAGAAAGGAACGCAGCCATCCTTTACCTGCTATTTTTTCTCATTATTAAAAATTATGTTTTAATTTAATTTTTATAGCACGCTTGTAAGCTAAAATCCGTTCATCCTTGGAGGATAAACCTGGTTTTCAACGCCAGTACAAGTTGCACTAAAGATTTCTCTAAATCTTCTTTTAGTGTTTTCGGCCAAGATGCGTTTTTTACAAACACGAAAACTATTTCTAAAATGGGACTAATATTTCACTCTGCCATTAAAGGCATACCAACGACAATGTTCTAGCATTATACAATATTTTCTTTGTATCATGCTGTTCTAGATACCAACGAGAACAGACTGTTGACACATTACTTTCCGTAGTGGGGGTACCGTGTCGACTTGCCCGCATATTTTACGTCGACTTGCCCATACCTCACCTATGGGCCAACAAAATAGTTTTGATAGAGGAAAACCAATATTTAGTTTATTGCTAGTTATTTGAATTATCTATTATTAAGTATATCTATTGTATTAATTTTGTTTGCAATATACCTACCTTACATTCCAGGGTGCCTAAGAGAGCGTTCTTATGGCACACATAGAGGTCATAGGGAAAAATACTAGTTGATCGTGCAACAACCCTGAAATTAAAACAAAACTTTTGAATACTCATTTTTAATAGACGGATATATTCAGATCAGCCGCAGCCCCATGTATTCAACTTC
This sequence comes from Pissodes strobi, assembly GCA_016904865.1. Taxonomy (NCBI): domain Eukaryota; kingdom Metazoa; phylum Arthropoda; class Insecta; order Coleoptera; family Curculionidae; genus Pissodes; species Pissodes strobi. The sequence goes on from MU187092.1 coordinate 67,563, forward strand.
ACCCCCAGAAGTTTATAATAATTATAAACTTCTGGGGTGTGAAGTTGAATACATGGGGCTGCGGCTACCCATTATAATTATTATAATGCACCACCTAATCGGTCGTATAATAGTGAAAAAGCACATTCCACTTAGGATGTGCGAATTTACATGGCATGCACGGAACAAGAATATAAAATGTTTGCACAGTTTTTATGGTCATAGATATATGGTATATCAAAAATTCAATATATACATTTTTGACAAGAGTCTGGGTACCCCGGAATGGATTTCATTATTTCATTATTCACTTCAGACATTTATATCATATGACTCCTATGAAACGTTGACTATTATTTCACCTTACGCATGGCGCTCCGCTCCCTTTGCTACCTTCGGGGCGCAGCCAAACAAAACTTAAAATAATTTAAAAAAGGAACAAACATAACCTTAAAAAAATAAAAACATCTGCCGGTACTGACGGGAATCGGACCCGCACAGTCGTATCACAAGATCCACAAGCACAGCCATCTAACCACTAGACCATCAGGCTCTAAAAGCAATTGACCGAAAATTGAAAACATTGCGTGCCAAAAACTTACATGAAGTGTCGCAATATAATCGTTCATCGAGATCCTCTTAATTGAACTCGCCTCTAGCAATCCGAGGTTATAAACCATACTGACGAGTGCGCACGCGTCAGTCAAAAATGGAAATATTATTACCCGTGCCTCCATGGTCTATTGCTTTTAACAGATTTAGAGAAGCGTCTAGTTATCTTACTAACTTTTCAATGTAAAAGCTGCGGACATGCGTAATGGCCGAACGTATCAGATTTACTCATGTCTTTACGGCCCAATAAATTCTTTTCAGGAGGTTTAGTAGTCCAGTGGTCAGATGCATAAGAGTCTAGAAAACGTGTCAAATTTTCGATGCAAAAGCTGCGGACATGCGTAATGACGAAATAAGAATAGGTATAATGGGTTCGCATGGCCCTTCGCTCGCTTCACTCGATACGGGGGCGCAACCAACAAACTCTAACCAAAACTAACCCAAGGCATGCCTAAAATTAATAAAAAACAAACATATCCTTTAAAAAAGTAAACAAAACATGTCGGGCAACCGGCGGAAATTGAACCAGGGGCGGACGAATGACAAGCAGAACGTCTGACCACTACACCACCAGAGGTGTTGAAAGCATTTCGCTGAACCATAAAGACGTATGTAATTCTAGTACATTCAGCCATTACGCATGTCCCTAGCTTCTGCATGGATAATTTAGTAGGTATTCTAGACGATTCTGTTAGATGCTATGCTTATGATACGGTGGCCCGGGTTCGATCCTCGCGTGGCGAGACATATTTTGTTTATTTTTTTAAAGGTTGTTTATTTTTTATTAATTTTCTTAATTTTGGGCATGCCTTGGATTAGTTTTGGTTAGTTTTTGTTGGTTGCACCCCCGTAGCGAGAGAAGCGAGCCAAGGGCCATGCAAAACTATAATAATACCTATTCTTGTTTTGCCATTGGTTAGATCCTGCGCTTGTAACACAAGAATAATAAATATCCAGAATCCAATATTTCCCTATTGCTACGCCTGGTGTGTCGTGACCTCGAACCGCTCGATCCGCCGAAATGCCGCCGAAACTCGCCAATCGCCAGTGTAGGCGCTACGGCTGTAGTAAATGGATCGTCTAAAATACGGTAAAATTCCAGCTATTGTGAATACGGGGTTATACATTTTCCCTTGCTGAGTGTTTCGTGATTTAATTGATTTTTGGACGAGTTAAATTATATTATAGACTAAAATCTCTCTGTAACCAAAAATCATGAGTTAATAATTTGGCGAAATAAATATATATTGGTTAGAAAATAAGTAGTTTTATTTATTAGCATCTTTAATATCTTAGGGATGATTAAATCGCTGAAAACGTCAGTATAAATAACTACTCGAAAGTTGCTTCACTAACCACTTTTAACCAAAATTAACCACATTTATTAAAAGTCATTATAACGTATCGTAACTGGTTCAAATGACTAAAATAAGTTGATACTAAGTGAAACTACCCAAAAGTTGATTGGACGACTAACCCTGCAACAGGTTTTTCTGATTGAACCCAAAGATTTTTTTTCCCAATTATTAATTTAAAAAAATGAACCTAGCCCCGGAGAGTCGCGTTACAAAGCCCGGCCCATGTCGTGTGGTCGTTTGAGCGCCATCCCTTCTAGCCAGCTAAACGGAAAAAGCTCTGCTGGTGTTGTACAAGGTGGCTAGGTCAGCTCATAAAATTAACCGGTACTTAGTACTTAATTTCAAACTATCAAGAAATAATAATAAAGAATAATGGTGGCACTATAATCGACTAACTTAATTTATCAAGAAAACACACTCTAAAAATTTAAGGAACAATATATTTGCTACTAAGTTAGTTTTTTTGTTGAAAACACAGCAACAATCTATCTGGAGAAAGAGGTTAAATTAAGACAAGAGAATGTTAAATGGCTATTAGAATGATTGTTAAAATGAACAGAGTCCAATTTGAAGATTGTGCCGAGACCAATTCAGTTGGAAAAACCTCGGTACTATATGCCTTACTACTGAATGCACTAAATACTACTTATCAAAGTGATCACTTGACGTTACCTAACCTAATTACAACTAGGTAAGCGTGCGCTACAGCTGCACTAATATCGAGTGCCGCAATGATAATATGCCGCAAGGAGCGGACACAATAATTAGATAAAAAAATAGCTTGATTCATATGATAAAGAGATAAAATTCCGAGCGGCTATATCATTCGACTAATAAATGAAAAGTAGGAAATTATTCAGCCAGCGCTTGACTTTTATTAAAATTGGTAAACAACTCAAAGCAATCCGATTAACTGGTCCGATAAACCAGTAAGTAAAGGCAAATTAAATTAATTGAAATCAATGAGCGACTTCAAAACTCGGCGTTCAATGTTTGACTTATATGAATAGAGGAAAACGAAACATGATTATCCTAAATGGTAAACAGAAGGAACAAAACTATAGTACGATACCCAGATCCCGTCGTCGAACTCCGGTGTAGGTGCCGGCACGTAGAGGTACCCAGGAACGGTTCTCGACGGCCTCTCGTGAGGGAACCAAATGGCTGTAGCCCCTCGATGAGGGTTCTGGCCCTCTGCAAAACGGCGTAGTCCCTCAGTGAGACTTCTGCACCTCCAGAAGAAGTTGGGGCCCTTCAGAAGAAAAGTGGTAGTCCTCTAGCCCTCAAAGAAAAGTTGTGGCCAACAAAGGTTCTGGCCCTCCAGAAAAAAAATTGTGGCCCTGTTTCTGGCCCTCCGGAAAAACCCTGAAATAATCTAGTACGCATTAAACAAAGCCCCCTTACTTTAATGAAAATCATAGACCCTCCCCCCCTTTTGCATAAATACATCTTCTTTATAAAACAAATTTTTCCACAGAAAAAAACCCATGGACTTGCAATGCAATAAAGCAAATAAAAGAGATATTAAGGTTCAGACAACTTGAATATAAAAAGATAGGTATGAATCACCCCTAAAAGAATATATAAACTTCCCCATATGATCCGTTATGCGCACAAAAAAAGGCAACACAGATAGACAATCAATTTCATTAATTTAGGCAAAACGATAGCAATAAATTTTGTGTATGGAGGGCTACTCTGAGAGATTCGACGGTCTCGGTCTTATATGACGAACGTGGAAGCCGCTATAAATAATGGAAACAAAAAAAAATTAGCATCATGGCGGTCACGCGCTTCACAGGCCATAGAAAAAGAAATCCAGAGAAAATGCTTACTTAGTACAGCATGTAGAGCCCGAAAAATCGGTCGTGTTAAAATACAAACAGAAACAACACAGTAAATCCCCTAGCAAAAGGGTTGTATTATATCACAATACTAAAACGTGCAGTTTCTAGCTATACTGGCAAACGTTCGCCACGCGATCAAACTAGAAAGAAGCCTCTCCAACGTTTCCGTCAATTTGTCTTTGAAATGAAATGCTGCGTCACAAGTAGTGATGGGCTGAAACATGTCGAGTGATTCGATCCAAGGAATAATTCGAAGATATTATGCGACCTAGCTCTCGCTTGTCATGATGGCAACATGATGGCGGAGGCCACAACTAATGCATTGAAAACAAGAGATTCACGAAATAATTGAGAATATTCCCTAACAAAACGATAACCCTTTAGCAATTCGAATCGACAGCTGGCATTCACAACAAACGGTACATTCCTATTACTCCGTCGCGAAGGTCACAAAAACCCCTACTAACGTACGGATCGAGTCAAGTGTAGCATTTTTTGCAGGCTTCACGAACAACATTCTGAAAAATATAAATCGATTCGCTGGCTGTTCATGATAAATAAGATACGAATCAAACCAAGCTATCTTAATAATAATGTACATCGTTTATCAACTAAAATAAATAGTCACAACGGGTTATAAAAGCTAATACAAATATATAGCTAGCCTATACTTAAAATATAGTTTTCATATTAGGAAAGTGGCATTTACAAGCAAATCAAATTAATAAATTTAGAATTAATAAGCCGATGCGATCGCAGTTTCAAGGGAATTGTTGACAAAGCAAATCAATAAATTTAGAATTAATAAACCGATGCGTGCAAAATACAGCATCATTTTTTTCCTAGAGGCGCCATATAAATAAACTTTTAAAAAAGTTTGCTCTTGGCAAAATCGAACTGTTACAACCCAAACTAACCAAATCTATTAAAATTGATTTTAACATATCGTAACCAGTGAAAATGACTTAAATAAGTTGATACTAACTGCAACTACCCGAAAGTTCATTGGACGATTAACCCAAACTAACCTAATCTATTAAAATTTATTATAACGTATCGTAACCGGTTCAAACGACTAAAATAAGTTGATACAAGTACCATACTTGGACGACTAACCAAAACTAACCAAATCTATTAACATTTCTTGTAATATATCGAAACCGGTTCAAATGATTAAAATAAGTTGAGACTAAGTGAAATTACTCGAAAGTTGCTTCAACGACTAACTAAAAGTAACCAAATCTATTAAAAGTTAATAAAACGTATCGTATCGGCTCAAATGACTAAAATAAGTTGATCCTAAGTGAAACTACCTAAAAGTTGATTGGACGACTAACTCAAAGTAACCAAATCTATTAAAATTGATTAGAACGTATCGTAACCAGTTCAAATGACTAAAATAAGTTGATACTAAGTGTAACTACCCGAAAGTTGTTTGAACGACTAACCAAAAGTAACCAAATCTATTAAAATTTATTATAACGCATCGTAACCGTACTGTGATACTCGTGACTTTTTTATTTGTAAATATGATTGCCAATCTTTTTATGTTCTATATTAATTGATGATTTTGTATGTTAATGAAATATCTGGCAGCATTAATAGAGCGGAGTATTTTGATATGATAGGATTTAACAGGAAATTATTATTTGGAACGGTTTTAAAATTAAAACTAAAGCACATATGCTGAAAACGCATCAAAACGGATATCTGTGAATTTGAAAAATACTGATGGTTTGGAAAAATTCATTACATAAACGGTACTACATGCCCGCTTATTGGAATAAAAAAAAAAAGTTGGAACATAGTTCCGCCACAGAACTAGGAAAAATTGGAAAGTCAATATTTTCACTTGTAAAGTGGCTTTATCTTATTTTTCCTAGGAAAACAAACAAGTGCATATTATTTGCCTTACTAATTGGTAAATAAGTACAGACATTGAATTAAATCGTTGGAGCAGTTTCCAAGAAAATCGATTTTGTTAATTTTTCTCAAGAGTAGATGGACCTTAACCGATTTTCCACAGAAAAACGGGGTAGTACGTATTATTTGCCTACTAAACTGTAAGCATATAGAAAATCTAAGGAAAATCGTTAAGACCGTTTTTGGGAGATATTGTCCCGAAACTCCTAAATACCGATTTTGGTAGAAATCGGCCTTATGGTTTTGGAGAAAAGTCGTGTGACGGACAGACACACACATACACACAGAGACACATTTTTTTTTTAATTTAATGTTTTTTGGACTCCAGGGGTCATAATTCATCGAGATTGGCAAAAAAAGTCGCGAGTAGCACATTAGAAGTGAATACTTCTTTATCGATTTTATAAGAGAGAAAGAGTGTGAGAGAATCATATAATAATCAATTTTAATAGATTTGGTAGGTTTTGGTTAGTCGTCTAATCAACTTTCGGTAAGTTTCACTTTGTCTCAACTTATTTTACTTATTTGAGCCGGTTCCGATACATTATAATCAATTTTAATAGATTTGGTTAGTCGTTGAAGCAACTTTCGGTTAGTTTGGCATAGTCTCAACTTATTTTATTTTGAATCATTTGAACCGGTTCCGATACGTTATAATTAACTTTAATAAATTTGGTTAGTTCGGTTAGTCGTCCAATCAACTTTTGGTTAGTTTCACTTCGTATCAAATTATTTTACATATTTGAGCTGGTCCCGATACGTTATAATCAATTTTAATAGACTTGATTAGTATGGGTTAGTTGTCCAATCAACTTTCGATTAATTTCACGTCTTATTCTCAACTTATTTGAGCCGGTTTCGATAATTAATTTTTCATAAATCATGTCGTGACGCGATACGAAAATTTTCCATGTCCGTGACACGGCCTTGAAAAATCACTCTCATAAAACCAAAGAAATATTCACTTCAAAAAAGTTCAGCTATCCGGCCTTCAATAGGTACTATTTTCTTAATAAGATGGATAATATTGAATCAGTCAAAATCCAGTAAGCGCGCTCATGGAATTCTGGCTGCGGCGTGCATTGAAGGTCACCCAGCGCTTTCGGTCAATATACACGGTGACAGTTGAGAGTTTTTATTCTAGCTATTTATTATTCTTGTGCTTGTAATACGGCGTCCCGGGTTCAATTCCAGTGGCAAGACAATTTTTATTTTTTTTTAAGGTTATGTTTGTAAAGTTTTTTTCTTCATTTTTGGCTTGCCTTGGGTTAGTTTTCGTTGGTTGCGCTCCCGTAGCGAGCGAAGCAAGCGGAGGACCATGCGTGAAGGGAAATATTAGACATTCTAAAATAGTAAACAAACGCCTCGCCAATTGTCAGTATGGTTTATAACCTCGGATCGCTGGAGGCGGGTCTTCATTGTGACCCTCAATTCGCAGTGAAAAGTTGGCCGGCAGAGTATCACTGAATGTAGTCAATTGCAGTTTCTTAATCATTGGCAGGTTAGCTGCGAGGATCTCGAATTAAAATTCTTGTTTCTAGAGATGAGCTAAAGCATTTTAAAATCATAATTATAATTGTGAATGAAATTTTTTTCACTGTGATTTCACTCGTTCTTCTGCATAGTAATGAATTAAAATGATGTGGTTGTCGTTTTTGTGATAGCGGCGTCATCACGTGATGGGCAAGTGTGGGTCACTTGCAGACTCATCTTAAATTTAATCATTCAATTTAACAACTTATTTTTTTCTTAAATAAAAAACAAGATATTTTTTTGATTTTATGGCCATAAAATTTAAATTTCTTAGGTGAATATTATTAGGATGTATTTACAATATATTTTTTTAATAAATGAAGCTATGTAGATAATTACAACAAATAATGCTTAAACTTAAAGTTGCACAAATTTTTTTAGGATAACAACTACCTACACACTTTTTAAACCTATTCTAAAAAAAACTAAAAACAGTAGTAAAAATTAAAAATTGTCACAACAATATTTTACAAAGAACTGAAGATGTTTCAAACTTAATCAAAGATAACCATGCATATTTATATCTTATCAAAAAAAAAACTAAACATATTCTGGTGATAATAGGAACAAAAATATTATTTTATAATTATTATTATTTAAAAGGGTCATATGCTACTTAATCAGAGAACTTATATTCGTATTCATAAATGGTAGCATTTTGGGTTTGGTGCTACTCAGACAGCTTCTTCTGTCAGTGAAAATTACTCTGGCTTAGAAGAAAAGCCACCCGCAAGGCATAGATGTCGCGATTCCCTAACGCGTTCTTATGCTACCACAGCCGACTTTATAGTCGTGCTACTAACGCTAAATGGGGAAACATACATTTATTTTCCCTCTACCGTTTTAGTTGACCTTCCCTTCTAGGGAGTAAGTTGCAGTTAATAAATAAATCTCTGTACATCTATTATTGCATTGCTGATGATTGGTCTCATATGTTGATATTTGGCAGCATATCTATTCAAACTCAGCATAGATGTCATCCTCCGCAGAAAGGATAGATGACGGGTTCTGCGTCTTTCGATGCAGATGAGGTTGCGTGAGAGCGTTGTTTGAGTAATCTTTACTCAAACAACGGTGAGAGTAAACTCGGGTTCTTTTTTTGCGAAAAAATTTAACTGATTTTGGCTACTACGAGACATCTTCAGGATTTTGGTTATGTTCCGGCTACTGCAGATCATCTTTAGGAATTTGTACAAGGTTTCGAACAATATTGATCATCTTCATGGAATTAGACAAAGTATCGGCCAATATTAATCATCTTCACGGATTGATATTAGGTTTCGACTCAAGTCAGACATCTTCAAGGATTTTGAACTGGTTTTGACTAAAGTGAGATAACTTCAAGGATTTAGACCAGGTTTCTATTAAATGTCTCATTTTAATTATGAATCGGTTCTAGCCAATATAAGAAATCAGAAATTTCGAAATTGTTTTGCCTGATATACCACATCCTCAGGGAATTAGACTTGTTTTCGTCCAAAGTCAGACATTTGCAGGGAAGTAGACAAGGTTTCGACTAATTCAGGTCAACTTTAGGTTTCTAATGATTATGACATCTTTCATGTATTTCGGCCAGATTTTGGCGAATTTTAATCATCCTCAGGGATTTGGACAAGGCTTCGACAAATTCAAGACATCTTCAGGATTAGAACAAAGTTCCAAATAATTATGGACTTCCTTCATGAATTTTGGCTTGGCTTTAGTTAAGGTTAAGACTGGTCATTTTCAGGGTTTGAGACAAGTTATTTGAAAAATGCTGATCATCAGAAATTCAGATCTGGTTTCGAGTAATTCTCATTTTCAAGAAATTAGACTTGATTTCAGCTAATTTAACACATATTCATGGATCTAGACCAAGCTTCGGCTAATATGTCCACTTTCAGGATTTAAATTCTGCTTCATATAAAGTCATTTATTTCATCACACAACTTTGCTTCTCTAGATTATGGTAATAAATATCGACAATTAATAACGAAAAATGCTGGTTCAAGACCAATTCAGGATCGATTCAAAGCTGACAGGCTACAGATGCTATTTACTAGGATTCAGTACCTTCATATTATTTTAAATTTTAGACTTCCTGTATTCGGGTTCAAACTTGATAGTATTCGTACACTCGGGTAATCTCATTTTAAAGATTACACTTATTGCAACCATGCTAACCCAGACTAACCCAGACCACCAGTCGTTATCTGGCTAGATTTGTTTACTTGAACTATATCTAGGTTAGCGCAGGTCAGCTTGGGTTAGGGTGTTAGCAACTGTTTGTCTATAAAATTAGGGTTAGCTTAAGTTAGTTTGCGCACTTTACATAGGCTTACATGCAGCTTTTAAATACGTATGATACAGCTTTAGATAGGTTTGATACAGATTCAGACAACTTTAATTAGACAGGTCTGCATACATCTATGGACAGGCCGCTATTCAGACTTTTATAAAGTTGTATGCGGTTCAGGACTAGCTTAAAGCGGTTTAGGACCGGTTCAAGGCGGTTCTGGATCGGTTCAAAGCTGTTCAGGCTCGGTTCAAATCAGATAGCTGAGGTTATCTACGAGGATTTATATACTTGAGCTATAATAATATCATCTGTTAGATTTTGTGTTACCTTAGGCTAATGTACGCATTTGGGTTAGCTTAGGTTAGGCTAGGACAAATCAGTGTTATCCTATAGTCTAGACTTGTTGCCAATTCATAATCTGTGATCTGCACCGAAGAGGTCCTATCTTATCTATTAAAGATACAGGTGGCCTAAAAGGCAACTATTTAGTACAGAAAGGAGCATGCTCTAGCATATCAATTGTTTATTGATCAAAATAATAATAGTATATTATCTAACCAGCGTATAATGTAGGTCATGATAGACGAAGAAGATTATTACACGAGCTGCTTACGGTTAGTGTTATACACATAAGAGTGTATTATGGCTCATTGTACATAAGTCAAATACTATACTTAATCTGCAAATATCTTTAAACACACAAAATACTATTTAAGAGAGCAAAATTTCAACATTTATGTCAACCGAGACGTCAACACATACCTATGTTGACGTTTCTCGTTTCCGTGGTTGTTTCTCTCGGATTACCTATGAATAATTCATAATTACACTTGTTATTTTATGAACAACTACAATAATTTCACTTGTATTATGCCCAGCATATGCTCTTACTATCATAAGTATTATGTGTATTATTAAATGGTTGAAGATTAATATATGTTTTATACCTATTAAATACATTCATCCAGTGTTCCATTGTACCATTACTAGGTGTACTTATAATACAATAGTCACGATCAGGAAAACATTCGTAAACCGCTTCCAATACCTACAATCAATTTACATTGATAAATATTTAAAATTTGCTTGATGTTAATTTCGGGTATTTTACTATTTGCTAATTATTTTTATAAAACTTTTTTAGAATAAGTCTTTTCTTGCCGCTTCGGGTAAATCGACCGAAAATGCTAGAAACCAATAAAACTGCAGAAAACGGTAGTTTTATTGACTGTAATGAAAAACAATAGCATTATTAAAATAATGGACCCTTTTTTGGCTTACAGGGCGAGATAAATTCCTAAAGTCTGATATCACACCAATACGCTTCTGGCTAAAAATATACCTAAATATACCTTTTTGCATTTACATTGATTTTAATTTTCTTACTATTGTCTCTTAGCAGCTAGATGAAAGTAAACATTAATTTTGCTATCAATAGAGATATTAATATATCATAATAGAAACACATACAAGGTATTTCAAAATTATGTAATATTGTGAATATCTCCTAAAGAAGCTCTATATTGAAAAATCGTTTGGAATCGTTGATTTTTGTTTTTAAGTGGGCATTTTGTGACATTATTTTTATACATGTCGATTCATGTGGAAGATATGAAGATATACACATTGTTTCAAGGCTTGAACATTTTCTGACCATTTTAAGTCACTCTTTCTTTCAAATAACTCGGCTGCAAATAATTCAACGCATTCGAGTACGTAACTAGGATTCGGCCATATGGAATTATGGAATAATATTGCCAAAACAAAAATCAATACAAAATTTAAAATCTTGTATAGTGGGCTTCAAACCTATGATATTAATAATACTCATCCGTGCATGTATTGTACGGGGATACTGATTCAAACTGTGGATACCACGATAATCCGGAGCCTGAAGCGAAAATTTAACCTTCTATTGCCGACAACTTGCAAACAAACACCAAATATGAAAATAGGATATCCGAAGTATATTCCAATTACGGAAAACGGCGAACATAATTAAAGAGGTGATAATAATTCTTAGATATGGACTTAATTTTTTCATGGGTTAACTGAAAGTAATCTCAGTTTTTTTTTGTATAATCTTATTTAACGTTTATACAAAAAAGCATACATTAATTACTACAACAGTTTTATCCACAATACTGAAATAGAATTTTTGCTCTCGACGCGCGTTTCGCTAACCATGTTATCATCATCAGGAGTTGATATGATGAGTGCTAATAATCTTTAATCATCTCCTGATGATACCATCATGGTTAGCGAAAGGTGGGTCGTGTGCAAAAATTGTGTTTTGGTATTGTGGATAAAACTGTATTATAGTAGATTTTGTCGAATATAAACAGGGTTTAGATAAATTAATTACTTAATTTTGATCTGCAATCCTTTTATGTCCCGTCTTATGCCACGATGAAGAAGTACTGTTAAAACTGATTAAACTAAAGCTTTAATAATTACTAAATTGTGAAATACCCATACATAACATTGTGTAAACTGTGAGTTCATAAAATGAAATTTATCTGTGGGACACTTACGAAAAGAAGGCTGAATTCATGATCAGGATGAGCTGCTGCCACTTCTATGCAAAACGCGTT
>MU187093.1:15167-27485 GCA_016904865.1 Pissodes strobi
TGTCACATTTGACATGATCAAATGTTTCTATAGCAACCTTTAAAAAAAGTAGGCGCATCATAAATATAATTTTAAGCACGCTGCAGCGTGCGATAATCGTTGATTATGATGCATGCGTAATAAAAAATGTATTATGAAATGAAAGAACAAATTCCATTAATCGACAACTTCACTATAGGTATAATGCATAATGGTTATCATTTTTGGATATTAATATTTCAAGTTCTGTACATTCCGATTTCCTTTTAACTCTGCAATTTCCAAACGAGGCATCCTTCTTGATGTATATTTATACTCTAAATTCCATCAAGTTACCGTAAAGAGGAAAGCCCTGGTTCCACAGAAGATGCGAAAGAGCTGTATATGGGAAACAGCAAGCCTACAAGTACTGGCAGCAAAATCAGACTTCTGAAAATTGCAATTATTTTGCCGAAGCGAGAAACGAATGCAAACGTGTGATTGACGAAATTAAGGACAAACACAATCAAAGGATCAGGAATAAATTTTTGCAATGCTTCAGTGGCTCCAGAAATTTCTGGTCGTTATTTTCGGTTAGTCGTCCAATCAACTTTCGATTAGTTTCACTTACTCTCAACTTATATTAGTCATTTTTTTATGGCAGTGGCACACACACTAAAGGGAGATCCTATGGCGCTCGATGAGCGGTGTGTGTGCGAAGATGTTGATTGACACGGTTCTTGAACAGTTGTAGGTTGTAATTAGTGGAAAACAGATGTCCTGGAAGTGAGTTCCACAGTGATGCAGGGCGCCAGACAAAGGAGTTCTTGTAAAGCGATGTTCTAGGTGTTTCTATTTTTCTACGACGAACTGGTGCGCTCCTGCCGTCTGTCGTGACTGTCTGACAGGAGTTGCCAGGGGCGGGATGATGCGGACCAAATCCTGGGAACGTCTGCCGTGAAAGTATCTGTAAAACAGAGACATCTCGTCCACATGTCTGCGGTGTTCCAGACTATCCAGATTACGGGTCAACTCCGGCTCGCCGACGAGACGCACATCTCTCTTCTGAATGGAATCCAGCAGCTTTAGGGTGTGCTTTGGTGCGGCACCCCAGATATGTGAGCAATATTCTAAGCACGATCTTATTTGTGCTTTGTACACCAAGAGCAACTGCTGCGGTGTATAGAGTTTTTTGTTGCGAAATAGCGCACCAAGCTTCTGGGAGGCTGATTTTCAGATGTTAGCAATATGGTCATGGTCATGCCATGACATATTGCTGTTGACCGAGACACCCAGCGGTCCGATTGACGAGGATGAAGGAATGGTCGATCCTACCCTAATGATAACAGGGCCCGCTGTATTGGCCCTCTTGGTAAACGTTGCTGCTTGGGTCTTTGCTGCATTGAACTGAACCAAATTTCGGTCGCCCCAAGTTTGAACTTTCTCCAGGTCTTGATTAATAGCTGTAATCTGCACCTGTCTGCGGTGATGAGTCTCAGTCGCTGGTAAGGGTTTTTCTGATCTAAAGTGGGAGACAAGGGTACTGTCATCTGCAAAACTGTAAACAGGATTATTCATTTCGATCAGCAGGTCATTAATATAGATGAGGCACAGAGTTGGTGAAAGTATTACGCCCTGAGGCACGCCCGCGTTGATGGTGAATGTGTCCGAGATGTGTACATCGACTGCAACGTGTAGGGATCGGTTCTTAAGGAAACTGGTCAGCCAGCTGCAGAGAGAGGCTGACGGTCCGAACGACGGCAGTTTGTTGAGCAGTCCGCCATGCCAAACTCCGTCGAATGCCTTTGCATTGCAATCGCTCGAGACTCTCCGTAGTTTTCAATTGCCCTACTCCATATATGAGTGACATAGGCCAATATATCTCCTGTCGATCTCTCTTTGCGAAACGCGTATTGATTACCGCTGATTATTCTGTTGTTCTCGAGGTACTTGAGTAGTTGCTGGTTGACTACACGTTCCATGAATTTGGAGATTATTGGAAGCAAGGCAATTGGGCGATAGTTTGAGGGCGTGGTTTTCTTGCCTTTTTTGGAACAGGTTGCACTCGAGCGACTTTCCAAGAGGATGGGTAAATCCCTTTTCCGTAAGAAAGAGAAAAAAACCTGGAAAAACGGGTGTTAATTCGTTGGCGCAGTTCTTTAGCACGATGGCAGGTATTCCGTCCGGTCCTGATGCCTTTTGCGTATCTAGTTCTTTAAGTATTTTGCGAATATCACGGTGAGAAAACTTGACTTCTGCCATGGTAGTGTTGATGTTCGATATGGTGGGGAGAGTCTTGCCTTGGGGGACGTCTAAGGTAGAGTGCGATGAAAACATTTTAGCGAGCATGTTTGCTTTTTCCTTGGCTGTAGTCGCCGTGATGTCACGTTCGTCCGTCAAAGGTGGGAGATACGTTTTTGTAAAGTTGTTACTTACTGCCTTTGCTACGGACCAGAAATTCCTGGAACCACTGGGACATTGCAAAAGTTTATTCCTGATCATTTGATTGTGTTTGTCCTTAGTTTCGTCGATCACACGTTTGCATTCGTTTCTCGCTTCGACAAAATAATTGCGATTTTCAGCGGTCTGATTTTGCTGCCAGTACTTGTAGGCTTGCTGTTTCCTACCTACAGCTCTTTCGCATCTTCTGTCGAACCAGGGCTTTCCTTTTGATGGTAACTTGATGAAATTTGGGATGTATGCTTCCATTCCTGAGGAGATTACTTGCGTGATCTCTTCGCAACAGACTGACGGGTCCTCAGTGCCAAAGGAGACGTCAAGCCAAGGAAAATCTAGGTAGAACTCCCTTAGATCGTCCCAGTTTGCAGAATTGTTATGCCACATTTTGCGAGGCAATGGTGGGTCCTTCTGTATGAGTGGCAATTCACACACCGTTGTAATAAGTTTGTGGTCGGGATTACCTAATGGCGGACCAACTGTAATTTTGTACTGGTCAGGATTGGTGGTTAGAAAAAGATCCAGGAGGGCGGCGAATTCGCCCCTCTCTGAGATACGAGTTGGTTCGTCCACAAGCTGAGTAAGCTCGCAGCTGATGGCGAATGCTTCAGCTTCTATACCTTCATTGTCGGTCTTGTTGTAACGTTTGAGCCAGTTTGTGTTGTGGACATTGAAGTCTCCCAGAACGATATTTCTGAACTGGGGTGATCGACCTGTATTGAGTCAAAAGTGGTAGCCAGTGTTGAGAAAAAGCTTTGGTAGGCTCTATCGCTCGGAGGGCGATAGAGACAACATATAAACTTGGTTAATCCCTTGGCGGTGAAGTTGAGCCACATGACGTCAAGGTTGTTCGGTTCGAGTGTTTCCTCGCGGTGGCATGAAAGGTCGCTTCGTACAACAAGGGATATTCCGAACTTATGTCTAAATCGGGTATGTAAGTCGTAACCAGGATAGGGGTTGTTCACTGTTGTTGTTGTAGAACATACTTGTGTTTCTGTAATTGCTAGTATGTGTGGTCTATTTGTTTGTAGATGTTGGTGTACCGAATTTATGTTTGTATTTAGGCCTCTTATGTTGCAGAAATTTATTCTAAATTGGTTCGGTATCTTTGCTATCTGTGAAATGCGGAATGAAGGGCTCCCAAGGCCACACAGCGCCCGGAGATCCGAATGGCCGGGAGCTTACTTACTTCCGGAATATTTTGATCCTGGAAGCACCATCATGTCCATATATTCCTACTGTGGAAGCCGGCAACACCAGCGCGGAAGCGGAACGTGATTTGGGAAAACCACTTAGCGCCTCCCAGTTCTGGTGGGGTGGTATTTCACCGGACGATGCGAGTAGGCGTATGCATCTACCACCTGGAGCCGCTTCCACTGGAAACATCGGCCTCAGACTCATTGCTCTGGTGGTCCCCAGTCTGACAGGGGTAAAAATGGGGTTTGTTAGATCACTCCCCAGTGATCAGCTCCAGACTTTGTACTCTAGTGTTCTCCAGCCTGGAGGAGGACGATGGGATTTGATGGGCCACATCCCGTGGCAACTTGGAAGGGCGGGGGCGTCACTCCCCGTAATCAAACTGCTCTCATCAGTTTGACGTTTCTGCCTGCTAATATAATGCAGCCCCTCTTGTCACAAACTGTCATTGATCAGCTCCAGACTTTGTACTTCGGTGTTCTCCAGCCTGGGGGAGTACGATGGGATTTGATGGGCCATATCCCATGGCAACTCGGAATGGCGGGAGCGTCACTCCCCTTAATCAAACTGCTCTCACCAGTTTGACGTTCCTGTCTGCTAATACAATGCATCCCCTCTTGTCACAAACTGTCATTGATCAGCTCCAGACTTTGCACTTCGGTGTTCTCCAGCCTGGGGGAGGATTGAGTCGGTTCCGATACGTTATAATCAATTTTAATAGGTTTGGTTACTTTTGGTTAGCCGTCCAATCAACTTTCGGTTAGTTTCACTTAGTTACGTTACAGACTTATACTTTAGTACAAGTGTAGGTATACCACAGATGGAACAAATGTGTCATGAGAGGTATGAGAGGACTATATACATTATCTCTTGCGAGACGAAAATATTATAAACCGTGTAATATTACGCGGTCTTGAAAAATCACTCATGAAACCGAAGAAGTATTCACTTCAAAAACTCCCTTATATACAATAGCGCACCCGGCCGATGTCCTGCCCGAACGTTGAGTGGAATCTACTACACACTGGGTCTATGGGAATCCGCGCTTCGCGCTACTTCCCAGTGATCCCGCCATCTATTGTGGCCCTTCAGGATCCGGAGGTACATGTCGCCCAGATTTTTACTTGTAGATCATCAATAGTCGACGGAGTATAGATTTTTTAAAATTTGTTCAATGTACAAATTTGTTTGAGAAATTCATCAGAGGAAGAAGTAGGGTAAACGAGCACCCCTGTTTGCACATTTTTTAAAACTCTGAAAAACGTATTTACTTATTTTATTTATTTATTTATTTAGTACTTACATGCACACCACAGAGCAAAGCTCCAAATGGTACGAAAAGAGTTAAAAACAATTAATCGTAGGACATTATATAAAACATTTGCAACACTTAACATTCAATACATATTCGATAATAAAACGTGTAAGAAGAATAAAAAAAAGTTCAAGACACAATACGCTTCAGTGAGTTGAGACTTATGTTAAAAATATCTAGGTGGTTAAACTTGTCGTTGTACATTGTAACCATTCGATCCACAAATGCTCTTTGTCCGTAGTTGGTTCGGTGATAATGTTGGTGGAACAGTTGTTGGTGTCTTAAAGTTCTCGCTGGTATCTTGAGGTATAGGAGTCTCAGTAAATCGGCACAATCAATCTTCCCGTCGTTGATCAGTTTATGAAGAAAAAACAGAAGCTGGTTCTCTCGTCTAGCTTGCAGCGATTTAAGACCGCAGAGCAGGAATCTAGTGTCATAGGACAAATCGCGATAGGGGAAACGATGTTTATACAATAAATATTTAACAAATTTATTCTGCACCCTTTCGAGCCTAGATATGTGACACTGGTACTGCGGGGACCAAATGGTGCTGCAGTATTCAAGTATACTGCGCATTAGAGAGTTGTAAAGTGTCGTAATTGCCCTGGTGTCCGTCATCAGTGCAGTGTTCCTCTTTATAAATCCAAGCAGCCGCAAGCCTCTCGAAACTATTTGATCCACATGTAAAGTGAATGACAGATCTTTGTCAAACAACACCCCTAGATCATTAAAGACAGTTACCAATTCCAGAGTCTCACTATCGATGGTGTAATTGTGGTCAATTTGATTCATCCCCTTGTAAAAGCTCATTTTTTACATTTCTTGACATTTAGTTTTAGGCAGTTTTTCTTGCACCATAAAACCAGGCGCTCCAGATCTTGTTGGAGTCCGGTGGACGATGTTTCCGCAATATTATAAAATTTTAGGTCATCGGCGTACATAAGAAAGTCCGATTCTTCAAAACATGACGAGATGTCGTTGACAAATAGGGAAAACAGAACTGGGCCAATGTGGGACCCCTGAGGCACACCCGACAACACCTGGATCTCCTTAGATGTAGCCCCGCCCATGAGTACACGCTGCCGACGATCCGACAGGTAGCTTGCAACCCAGTTCAAGTAGTGAGAGCCAATTCCAATCTTTAAGAGCTTTATGAGAAGCAGCTCATGGCAAACACTATCGAACGCCTTAGATATGTCCGTGTATATAACATCGACTTGCTTTCCCATCTCCAGACTGGTAACTAGGAAATTTTGATACACCGCTAGGTTGGAATTTGCTGAACGCCCCTGGAAAAAACCGTGCTGATTTTCGGTTATATAGTTCTTGTAGGTACGGAAGATCTCATCTGTCAGAATTGATTCCAAAATCTTCGGCAACGTGGATAGCATTGATACACCTCTGTAATTACCGATTTCGGTCCTATCACCGGACTTGTAAATGGGAAAAAGGGTGGAATGCTTCCAGAAAGTTGGGAAAACTCCTTTGTTGAATGTTTTTTGGAAGATGGTGCAGATTGGTGCAGCAAGCGACTGCGAACAGCGATTTAAAAAGATAGGTGGAATTCCATCTGGGCCGGCGTTTTTACTGCAGTCAAGCTCCTTGAGCTTCGATGTAACTTCGACTATGGTGAATTGATGCTGGAGTAGCGTGCTGCCCTGCACAATACTCTCGTGTATTTCAGGATCCACAGTAATCCCGGTGTGATCGGAATAACTTGATTGGAAGTGAGCAGCGAAGGCATTTGCTATTTCTTGAGGACTTTCGAGGAAATTGCCATCGTTTTGCATTCTTTTGGGTATGCCAGAATCCTTTTTCAATGAGTTTATAAAACCCCAGAAGTGTTTTATATTTTCCGGAATCATATGTTCTGCGGATGCGATGTGCGAGGCATAACAAAGCTCAATGTGAAACTTGGCTTCCCGGCGAACACTTGAGTATATCTGATAGTCACACTCGCTTCCAGAGCTCTTGTTTCTTCGATATAGTTTATTCTTATGAGCTATCATCTTTTTTAAAGCAGGAGAGTACCATTTTGGGAATTTGCCACTCGTTACTATTTTGGTTGGAACGTGTGTGTCGATCGCTTCTTGCAGAATGTCGTAGAATTGTCGCACCAGAAGGTCTGTATCTTCCTGGCTATCAAGGAATGACCAGTCGGCGTTGTTCAGGAAGAGATTTACTTTTCGGCAATCAGCCATTGGAAACTGGTGCAAAGTGATGTTAATCTTATTGTCTATAAACTGTAACGTGTGGCTATCAAAGAGGAATTCTAGAGAGGGACGGTGTTCGTCACATTGTACTAGTGAAAATTCGCTTTTGGTTATTTTCGAGTATCTTATATCGCTGACAAATACTAAGTCCAATATTCTACCCAGTGCATTCGAAATATTGTTGCGTTGCTGGAGCTCCAAGAAGTACATACAGTCGATCACAGCTTCCTCTATGGGATTACGGATACCCGTTGGAGTCAAATAGCCTTCTTCTCGAGCCATCATACGCCAGGCAGGTTGAAGTCGCCGAAGATGAAAAAATTGGCGTTGTTATATTTGCTGGCTACGCTTTCACAGCTGTTTGTAAAGTGCTATAAGCGTCGAGGGCTGATCCAGGAGGGAAGTAAACACAGCAAAGAATTTCCTTGCTGCTACCAAAGTTTGTTTCTACCCAAACGCTCTCATAGTCAAGGCTCTTGAAAGCGGAAACTGTTCTCGAGTGGTACTCCGACTTGATGGCGATAAGGACGCCACCGCCTCGGCTGCAGTCCAGTTGGTCATAGTCGCGATCGCAGCGAAACACTGAGTAATTTTCAGTGAAAAACTCTGATGAAAAGTGATCCCGGGAGAGCCACGTCTCCGTAAGCATGATGCAATCATAATCGCTGTTACCAACGGACATCATAAATTGCGGTGCTTTAGTGCGCATTCCCCGAACATTCTGATAGTAAATCGAGTTAAGGTTTTTGTTATGGACTCTGTAACTTGGGTGTGACGACGTTAATTCCAATATCGGAGGATGATCTGATTCAGATTCGTTGAATAAATTTGAAAATTTGTCTCGTGGTTTACTGATGCGTTGACGTGTCTCCACTGCCTAGGTCTGGTGGAGCTCAGTGGAGCTATAACTTCATTCCATAGAAACCGAGTAATTTTAAGCTTCCCGTTTAGGGTTGGTGTGCAGAACGAATTTTTTTCCTCTTCAGTTGTGAAATTGTCCATACTCAGAAATACTGAGTTGTTCGTGTCATTGTGGACGTGCTTGTGAATGTTCGAGTTAAGTTCGTAGATAAAGTTGTTGAGGACTGGTCTCTTTGAGGCATATGCAGGACCTATTATGATTAAATTAGATACATTGGAGATATCCATCAATTTTGACCAGATGCGGGGGCCAATCACTCTTCCGAGAGAAGCATCCTTAATTCCGGTACAAAGCAAGATATAGTCTTCCTTCGTAAGTTTCAGAAGCAAGTCAGAATATTTATTTATTATGTCTTCAACAGTGACATTTCGCGCGTACTGGCAGTTGATGTCACAACTACTGTTGGAGTTGCTCTTAAGCAACATGCTTAAGCCTCATGTGTGGAATTCTTCGCCGATTATTATTTATTAGCAGAGTGTGCATACTAATTTTCAGGTCTCTATTGCTTATTATTTTTTAGACAAAGACGACCCTTTTGACATTTTTAGCACTATTTAACCCGTTAGGGATTAGCTTATAGCCCATGCCTTGACTCCCATATTAAGCTTTCCAATAGTGAAAACCGCATCAAAATCCGTTCATTGGTTTTTCCGATGCCCGAACATACAAACAAATATATATTTTTTAACTATCCATATTTTATCTGCAGATCATCAATAGTCGACTGAATATAGGTTTGTTAAAATATGTTCCATGTGTAGACTTTTCGACCTCTACTACTTTATTATATGTAATAATAATATCATCTTTGATTATGCTTATAATACGATTTCAAATAGTTTATGATTTCAAATTTTGGAGTCTGGGTCTGCATATTGATCTTCACAGCTGACGCCCACTAATTTTCTAATGCGCAAGGCGAAATGTGAATCTCGTTATTTACATTTCGCGGTCGTAAATTTGCCGTGTTTGGTCTATTTATTGCTTATCCACTCCTATAATGCCGGACATACACATTGGCCTAAACCTTTGTACAAACATTTGACGGATCATTTTTGTATAATTATGGCAACCACACGATGGACGTATCGCCATAATGTTTGCGACAAAATCGTTTTGGCCGAACGCAGACACATATACGACATACGACGGCGGATATGGATATTACTGCAGCTACAACAGCAGTGGCTTCTCTAAAAGGGAGTTTACATTAGTAGGTGCAATGCAATCTGAAAAATTGCATGCAGATTATAGCGCGCCCAAATAATTTGATTGAGTCGTTATTTACAGGAATATATTCATGCTCATGCAATCATTTTGACAAGCAGTTGTGCGGTTGTGTCAATACCGCAGAATGGCATTAAGCAGCTGATTTATATTTTCTATTTTTACATTTTCGAAAAAGATTTGACTACTTAACTATTGCACATTACCTTCTTCTGATACATACCGTATCAATTAACTATTAATTTATTCCCAAAACCAAAAACACAAGAGATAAATAAAGAAAATGTAAAATATCTTGAATTTTAAGATGACACGACGGATGATGCAACGGGTATTTTATTATTTTTATTTTGGGAATTGTCATTTCAACTAAAAATGACATGCAACGTGCAATAAAATTAGGGCGTGTTTTAATTTGACGCCATGGCCATCATGCAAAGAAATTTGCATCAGCTGTTTGCAAAGTTGAACGCACATGCTTACCTACGAGCAAATTTTGATTGGATAGCGATGTGCAATTTTGTAGTGCAAACAGGCTTTAAGTGTGTTTAATTAGGTTAGACAAAACAAGAAGATGTTCCTTAACACTACTTTTTCTTTTTGAGTTGCGATTTCCATTTGAACAGAAATTCGGAACCAATCGTCGTTAACTAACAAATTATCTTTGACTTGTCCTTATGATATTTATTTTTTGGATCCCATATGTTTGGCTCCCCCTCTGATAAAGTTCCAAAAACCGAAAAGTACTGTCATTGTTCCAGTAGGTTGAAATTCTTTAAATATTAATGTGTAAACTAAGTGTACTCTACGTTCGTGATGCGACAAATAAGTATCAATGTGTAGACGGCACAAATAATGCGAGCAAAGACTCGCTCGAATCCACCGATCTCATATAATGGAGGTCGGAGGTCGGTGCTCGAATCCCTTTGATTTGTCGCGTGAGCCGCGGTCAATCACGACACACATATATACGTATTGGCCGAGGTTTGCCAGACTTGAGCCAATGTATATGGCCTGCATAAAAATCAATGGGCAAACCTCGGCCAACACGAATGTGTGTGAGGTTTGTTTGCCGAGATTGGCCCCGGCTGGGCCAAGTTTGCCGGTGTTCGCTTCATTGTCGGTAAATGACGACAAATCAAATGGGATTCGAGCGAGTCTTTGTTCGCATTATTTGTGCCGTCCACACAAATAATGCGAGCTTATTTATAGCATCACGAACGTAGAATACATTTCGTTTACACATTAATATTTAAAGATTATTAATGAAGGTATTATTTTAAGGAAAAATGGCAACAATGATCCCCACTTGTTATTGTTAATTGAATATAAAAACCGTAAACGGTCCCAAAAGGTAAATATTACCCAGGCAAAAAAAGGAGTACAATAATAAACAAATTGCAAATTCTTCAAATAAAAATCTGCATGGCAAATTATAAATAAATCTATAAATAACTGTAAAGACAGGGCCGTACCACAAAAAAAAATAATGTGAGTGGGATTGAATTAAGTTGCCCTCATGATATTGCGAATAAATTTAATAGTTTTTTTGTTGATTCAGTAACTCAATTAACTGAGGAATTTAAAAATATTAAAAACTTTATCTCCTTAGAGCATGTTAATAATTAAATTTTTCTACATCCGTTTACCGGTCATGAAACATAACATTATAATGGCTATTTCAAATAAAAAGGCGTGTGGACCAGACTAGGTCCCAGGTAACATATT
This sequence comes from Pissodes strobi, assembly GCA_016904865.1. Taxonomy (NCBI): domain Eukaryota; kingdom Metazoa; phylum Arthropoda; class Insecta; order Coleoptera; family Curculionidae; genus Pissodes; species Pissodes strobi. Next base: position 26,185 of record MU187093.1, read on the forward strand.
AAAAGAATGCACAGTCTGGCTGACGGAACCTTTGACCCAGTTAATAAACCTGTCTTTCCAGGTTGGATATTTTCCAATTATTTTGAAAAGGGCCACAGTGGTACCGATATTTAAACAGGGTGATCCCTCCTTGATTGACAACTATAGTACTATAGCTTTGGTCTCGGTATTTTCTAAGGTTTTTGAAAAGGCCTTTAAAAAGCGTCTTGATAAATTTAATATTTTGACTTGTGGTCAATTTGGCTTTAGAGTTGGGCGTTCTACCTGTGACGCAATTATCTCATTTTACCAAAAAGTCCTTGATAACTTCAATGACAGGCTTACAAGTATTGGTTTGTTTTTTGACTTTAAAAAGGCCTTTGATACCATTGATCATCAAACGATACTTAAAAAACTATATGCTTATGGAATAAGGGGTATCTCTCTAAAATGGATCGAATCTTATCTGACTGATAGAAGTCAGTATGTCATCCTAAACATTACACAACAACATGTGCACTCAGATGAATTAGTGGTCAATATGGGAGTCCCCCAGGGCAGTGTAATGGGTTCCATACTCTTTCTGATTTTTATAAATGATCTGCCTTTTTTTTCTAATCATTTTATAAGGCTATTTGCCGTAGTTAAGGGTTGTAATGATGTGAGTTTGTGTCAGCTTGCCAATGAATGTGTTATGAATATTTCAACATAGTCATCCAAAAACGGCCTTTTGCTAAACACCAGTAAATCTGATTTCATTGTCTTTACACCACTCCAAGTGAAACATGACCGCTGTTTGCTGGTTAGGGAAAAGAACGTTTCGATTGTACAACAGAACAAAATTAAATTTCTAGGCGTCACTATTGACCCACATTTGACTTGGGAGGACTATATAATTGATGCTTTGTGTAGTAAATTGGCAACAAAAAAAATTGTTATCAGGCAATTGCGGGATGAGGTTGATCTAGTGACCCTTAAGACCTACTATTATGGATGTGTATACTCCATCATTAAATATGGACTTTTTGCATGGAGTGCGTTTTTACATGTGTGCTTTTAATGCAGAAGCGCATTCTTAGGAGTATGTTTGGGCTCGGCTTTAGAGACTTCTGTCGTCCTGTATTTAGGATGGAAGGTGTTCTAACAGTTATTAGTTTATAGATTTTGGAATTCTGCAATTTACATAAGGCACAACAGCTCTAAGTTTCTAACCTGTGGTGATATAAATCTGTATCAAACTAGGCAGAAAGGTGAGAGGGCCTAATCGTTACTGCGCTAAGAATTTACAATCATTTGCCCCTTACACTCAGATCGATAAAATC
>MU187093.1:56366-79686 GCA_016904865.1 Pissodes strobi
GAAGTTTACAAAAGAATTTTGATCAGTTTTTAATTTTTTAGATTTGATTGTTTGGGGAGAAACACATAAAATTGAAAATATTAAAAACTTTGCAATTCCGGGCTTTTGAAACAATTTATAACAATAGTAGAATTAATCAGAATGATGGAGTTTTGCTTTTTATTAATAGGAATATAAATTTCAGTATCTTGCATATATACTACTTTACCCCATAGTAAAGTGTGTGCTAATGCTACTTTTGTTTTATGCAGAATAAATTTTACAATCATGTCATGTTATAGATCTCCAGCTTCGAATGATGATCTGTTTTTGTCTGATATTGAGATGTATCGGTTAAACATGGATAACAATAATTATAATATTAGTATCTTTCTGAGACATTAATTTTGATATTCTGAAACCAACAAATATTACTGTTAACAGATAGTTATCAGTATTGTCCTCTGTAGGGTTTGAACCTTGCATTAAATCATTCAGTAGATTGACATCAGACACTCAAACCTGTATAGACCATATATTTATTAAAAACAAATTAAGGACTAACAATCTAAACTACAACACATTGTATTGGTAAATGGCTTGACATAAATGAAAACCTACCAGTATCAACATTTGAACAACAACAAAACTATATCTCATATAATGATGATCAATTTATTAAATCACTGGAAGATGAAACTTGGGAACATGTATGTATTAGCTGCTCAAGACCAGAGTTGGCATATAATATTTTAGACTTTTGGTGCACTACATGAAAACTAAGGCAACAAAAACATTTTATCATAAAAAATATAAAAAAATTAAACCCTGGATTACATATGGCATTATATGTCCAATAAAACATAGGGGTAAATTAAAAAAACAAACTATTAAAAATAAAAATATCCTCAATCTCAAACAAGAATGCTCCATTTATCGTAACTTTTAAAAAAGAACATTTAACAGGCTAAAACTTAATACTATAAAAATCAGATATTAAATAACATGAACAATATTAAACAAATCTATAAAATCATTAGATGCTGCAAATGAAAAAAAAAACAATAAGAGTATTACTGAAATGATACAACAGATGAAAATAATGTAATAATCACAGAGAGACTGGAACGGGCCAATTACTGCAACAAATACTTTGCAAATATAGGGGAAAAATGGCTGCTGAAATTCCTGACAGCACATTTCAGGATGAAGATGTTGGTAATAACCTACCAAATTCTATGTCACTCACACCAGTCAGTCCAGTCACGTCTAATGAACTAATCACATTAAAAACTTAAAAAATAATTGTGCCCCTGGTGAAGATGGATTCTCTTCTCAGCTTATAAAAAAGGTACACTCTGCCATATTAAAACCCTTAACTCATATAATCAATCTTCTTATCTTAACACAGGAATAGTACCTACAGCTTTTAAATGCGCTATCATAACTCCCATACATAAAAAAGGAATAAAATCAGAAATTTCCAACTACAGACCCATTAGTGTTAATACCACTTTTACAAAAATCTTTGAAAAATGTCTTAAGGTCAGACTCTATAATTTTTTATCTTCAAATCAATTACTTAATAGAAGCCAATTTGGTTTCATAGAGGGTAGAAGCACTAATGACACATTATTTAAATTGGTTGACCAAATAAAAATAAACCTACTCAGATCAAAAGTGTACAGCTGTTTTTCTCGATTTAGATAAGGCATTTGACACTGTGCCTGACACCCAGCTGCTTGAGATTAATGAGAAGTATGGTGTCAGGGGTGTTGTGTTGGATGTTTTTAAAAGTTATTTATATCAGAGATCTCAAATTGTTAAAATAAATAATATTTATAGTGATCCTCTAAATGTCTTAATGGTGTACCACAAGGCACAGTATTTGACCCATTATTGTTTGTCTTTTACATAAATTCATTACTAAATCTGGATATTAATGGTATGTCAATCTCCTTTACAAATGATACGGTGCTGTATTTTACATGTTCATCATGGGACTTATTGAAAAGTAAAATCATTCTAGGTCTAGGAAAAATAAAACCATGGCTAAATTCTCGCAAATTATCACCAAATGTTGCTAAAACTGTTTATGTTGCTTTTTCTCTTACTGAATCAAATAGACCTTCATACAGTTCAATAACTCTTCAACAGGCAAATATGACGATAGATGAGGCATCCTTGGTTTTTCCACATCTTCTGAAGGTTGCTTTCGTGGTCCCACTATTTAAAAAAAGCGATCAGGACACTTCCGACAGCTATCGCCCAATATCTCTTCTTCCGGTAGTGTCCAAGGCCATGAAAAAATGCATGTCAGCAGATTGTCAGTTTTTTTGAAAATAATGGTCTTTTTAATAGTTGCCAGTTTGGTTTTAGACAGAATAGGAATTCATCTAGTGCAATTCATCTAGTGCAAAGTATATTGGACACTTTTCATAACTATCAGTACAACACGGTCTTGTTTTGTGATTTAAGTAAGGCCTTCGCCTGTGTAGATCATGGAATCCTCTTGGAGAAGATGAAATGTTACAACTTTTGCCCAAATAGTATCAACCTTTTAAAATCATACCTTGAGGGCAGACGTCAGCTTCATAAAAATAATCCCATTTCTGTAAGTCTCAAACATACATACACTACTCTTCTAAAACTCCTTGCATTAATTTAAGTAGTGTACCTAATGATAGTACTAAAGAGGACTTTAGTTTTAAGAGAGGAGTAACAGTGAAGGCAATGAAAAAGACAATGATATATCTGTCTTTAGTGATTCGCAGGTTAAAGATAAATCGTTTGATAATGATATACCGTATACTACTCGTGCGAGACGCGAGGTTGTAGAACCAGTGTGTTTTAGAGACTGAGATGTGTAGATTTAAGTTTATATACAACTTAAGGTTGTCCATATAAACTGGTTGTTTTTAGGACTAAGGAAATCTTGAATGCAAAATATTTGTTAAAAAGGAGAGATGTTACATAAAGTGTATTGTTAATTGTAGTTTATGTAAAGCTTCAGCTAAGAGTACACAGGTGTATGGACTCCTATATATGTAGTAGTTTGGTTAACACTCGTGAGTGGCGCTACCATCGCGATTGCTCTCAGTAGAGAAGATATAAAGGTGGTGCATTGTATCATGTCAAGAGGTACTTTCTGAATAAAGCTGATAAGTTGATATTGAACGTTTTTTTAGTAATTAAATCGATACAAATGTAACAGTTATAGCACCTTATAGTGTGAGCCGAGTTTCTAAATTACATTTGTAACAGTTTTTAATTGCAAATATGCAATTTAATATTTGCATCTTTGACGTCATTTAATTTTCCGATTACACTGTACAGGGCGAGGGGTAAACGGCTGCCAAATATTTGTCTCGATATTTCTACACCAGATTACACAATATTGAGTGACTACACGGACTTCACCTGATATTACACAGAATTCACCGAAGATTACACGGACTTCACCAGAGAATATACAGACTTCACCTCAGATTACACATGCTTTAAAAGATTACACAGATTTCACATTTCACTATCCCCATATAGTAATCCATTATGTGAATGGTATCTAAGGTATAAAAACACAATAATGTACTGGTATGACATAAAATATATAATTAAAATGAACAATGTCGACGCCGTCGTCTGATTTGGGCCAAATAAATTATCCTAATTTAGATTTCAAAAATTTTCATTTAAAATATTCGCTAATGACTTCTTCAATTACTCTTTCTAGATACCAATGATTATAATAAATAACAGCGTAGTATTTCTCTACAACAATTTTAATATTCAGTGGAACTCTAACTTCCACAGGGTCTTCACGAGGGGTTAACCGCTGACTAGATGGTGTACACTAAAATACCATATTTGATAAATAATACCAAAACAAAATACCAGAAAATACCAATATTATCACTCTTACCACGGACCCCAATGTGTCGTTTCGACTTTTTCCAACTATTTTCAAAGTGTGTACAAAGGCTCCCACCAGCCTGCAAATATTGATACGTTAATGCCGAGGTTAATGCAGTATTCCGATAGCATCGACATTTCACCAATAACTTTACTGATGATATAGTAGCAGTAAGCAAAAAACTTTAAAACAAGATCACCTCTGACCCCACTTCATTGTTAGAGACTGTTCCATCGTTTCATGTGAGCCACTGTGTCATATCTTCAATCTGATCCTGGAACTGGGCATATTTCCCGAAACCTGGAAGGTTGCAAGAGTCTGTCCCATTCATAAGAAGGGCGATCCAACATTATTTATTGAGAATTATCGTCCTATCTCCATCATATGTAACTTCTCCAAAATATTCGAGATTACCCTGTACAAATTTTACCAACATCTTTGTCATTAAATTGCTTTATTACTCCTTCGTTAGAACAAGGCTGGATTATGGGTCACTTGTATGGTGTTCGTGGTATGATTGCCACATTGATTCGTTGGAGGCTGTGCAGAGGCAATTTCTCAAGTATCTTATGTTCAGAGAGGACGGTAGGTATCTACCCAGACAAAGGGTTTGATCATTACCTTTTGTTGTCTAGATTGAGGGAACTGTCGCTGTCTGCGCGCATAGACTCACAATCGCTGACATTCCTTTATAAGCTTCTCAATGATATGATCGATTGCCCCTTTCTTTTAGAAAATATACCATTTCATCTACCGCCTTTAGGAGCTAGACAACAACCCGCGTTCAGTCTGAGATTGGAGAGATCTAATATTCTATACCAGAGCCGCATTTATAACATGTGCAAAAATTTCAATGTTATATCAAACGCCTGTCATTTACATACCAGCAGCTGGTCTAACGTCCTGAAATATCTGCGTGAGGCGTCTGGTTTCCCACCTTAACTGTATCTCCACATTCTTCATCTTCATTTCCCATCTGTATTTCCCTTGTTTTCATTCCTTACTTCTTTGTCACTTCTTATTTTGGCTTAATTTGTTTTTTTAGTTTCCTATCTTACTTTGCGTTATTTGTAAAGTTCTTGATCGGTTTTGTTCCTCTACATTTTTTATTTTTAGACTTAATTTAATTTGCTAGTTTATTTTAATTATTACTATTATTTATATTATATTTTATTATTTTTCCTTGTGTAACAATATTCTTGGGAATTACTTGTTCTTAATTTGTATGGGAATTTCCTGTAATTGGGCGTTTGCCTGTTGGAAATAAGGAGCTTATTATTATTATTATTATTACCATTGAAATTTTTCTCCGAATATGGCTTCTTGTATATATTACTTTTTAAAAATTATGGTAGATTAAGCATTGGATAGTGGGCAATTATCGATTATCGGGATCAAGCAAAAATTATGGTAGATTCCGATAATTATCGAGCATTTGGCAACACTGTTTAGGACATCGAACAGGTAGTTGCCATGATACAAACATGGGTAGTTGCGACGTTGGATTATGCGCATGCGCATATTAGATAATTGTACACAAATACCATAAGGATTACACGGATTTCACTACTATTTCACGGATTACACTCCAAGATTTCACGGATTACACTAGATTACTCGTTGATTACACACGGATTACACATAAGTACATGCAGATTTCACATGACTACACATAGATTTCAAGATTTCACATGATTACACGTAGATTGCACGTGATTACACAAAATCTGTACACCAGATTACACCAGCGGTTTACCCCTCGGTACAGGGTGTCCCAAATTCAAGCCTCATCATTGGGATCTCGGAAACTAGAAGAGATACGAGGTCGGTTAAATGGAGGCAAAGTTGTGCAATTTGATGCTGATCAAAATGCCATCTTAAAAGTTTAAAAATTTCGAATACTTACGAAGATTTTTGGAAAAAATCGAATATTCGCGATTTCATTTTAATTTTTTTATGACTCTATTTGAATAGATATAACAAAATAAATTTTACATTCTCATTGCTACTTTTTCTGTTCTACAAGATGGTGTTATCAAATTTTCAAACCGACGTTTCGTCTTTGAGCTGCCATCATCAACTTTGTTTTTTTAAATACGGCACTGGATTTTTTATTACGGATTTTAAGGGCATCTAAAGTCCCAAAACCTATGATGTATCGCACTTATTCGACAAAATTATATTAATGGCATTTTCCATAAGACCTCATGTGTTAGAGAGAGACAGAAAACATATTTTTGATAAGATTTTACCAGGAAATTATTAAAATGAATTTTTTGATTGGTTTTGGGACATTAGAAGCTCTTAAAGTCCGTAATAAAAAATCCAGGGCCGTATTTAAAAAAACAAAGTTGATTATGCCAGCTTAAAGACGAAACGTCGGTTTGAAAATCTGATAACACCATCTTGTAGAACAGAAAAAGTAGCAATGAGAATATGAAATTTATTTTATTATATCTATTCAAATAGAGTCATAAAAAAATAAAAAAGAAATCGCGAATATTCGTTTTTTTCTAAATATTTTCGGAAGTATTCGGAATTTTTGAACTTTTAAGGTGGCATTTTGATCAGCATCAAATTGCGCAACTTTGCCTCCATTTAACCGACCTCGCATCTGGGACACCCTGTACATTTTGGATGTATGTATGACATTATTTGAAATAAAGAAGATGTATTAATATCATTATTAAAATTGTCCAATATCTGGTAGGTAGCAAGGATCTTATGCAGGTCACATGCATAGTTTTATACTGTTATTGTTATTTTTGTTTTTACTATTATTGACATTACTATTGTATTGATGAGATTTTTTTTGAGTGAATCTGAGAATGTAACTAGCTTTTATTTTTACACTGCAATTGGGCACTAGCCCGTTGATAAATGAATAAATAATGAGAACAGGCGACAGGAAACCTCATTAAGATAAAAATAAAATTGTCAGGTGCAATGCCAGTCCAATTTCAAACCGATACTTGGCATCTTAATGACAATAGGCCTTAACTTTTTTTTCTGAGTAAGTATTGACATGACATACCTAGTATGGATATTTTGTTAGTTTTTCTTACATATGCTGTTAAAATTAATAAAATCTTTGCTTGCATTCCCAGTTGGGGTATTAGCAATATTTAAGTAAGTATACTGACCTCTATTCGTACTTGCAACTAAGCAACCTTCAGTTGTGGCCATTGGAATATAATACAGCTTATCATCCAGTAATAGAGGTCCTGCAATTCCCACTGGTACTGGTGCATATCCGACTACATTTTCACAACATGCATCCATTACTTTACTGTAGTCAAAATTTCTATAAGGCAGATTGAGGAAGACAGATTTGAGCTTCATTTGATTTGCAATAATTTTCCGTCTTATTTTCACACCCCTTTCAGGATTTCTTACTGCTTTTTCCAAGTTGTAGGCTGGAATATGTTTAGTATCTACCAGCATCATTATTTCCCTGTCCGACAATTCTCTGGCACCACTGTCAGTGCGATAAATTTCAAGGCAATATTGAAGACTGCGAGGCACATCTGTGTCTTTATCATTTATATTATCTTCAAACTCTAAAAGTTCTGGATAGATGCTTTCAGTCTGAGATTCAGCATTTATTGATGTTGTTCGAGTATGTCTCTTCTTTTGAATATCTCGCTTAATTTCCAATAAGACATCTTGTTCCAATTGTCCTCTTAAATGATCCTTAGATTCAAAAAATATAAACTTGATCATTAATGTTAATAGCAAAATAAGAATTACAATGTGATCGGCACCAAGAACAAATTGTTTTACGATAAAGCCATAAAAAGATGTATCATCTGAGCAGTTCACAATATCTTTTAGATCTTTTATGGAAGCTTTAAACTCATCATTAAGTGACCAACGGCTATGTAAATGTACTACTAATAATCCAAATGACATAATTAGTTTGACACGCTGTACGGCAGGATTAGCTTTATCATTCTCTTCCAGAAGTCTTTTCTTAACTAACTGTTGGTTTTCACCATAAAAGTTTGAAATCCTTGCAAGTTCAAGGATTAGGCTTAAACATGCTGGGTAAAAAGTCATAAATATCACATAGTTTACTATAGCAGATAAGCATGCAAAATATGATAGCATTTCTAATCTTCGTACACCTGACAGTGTTCCAACACCAATAACCAGAGTTTCCACAATTGTGTCTAATGTTAATGTAGGGCCCAAAACGGATACACCTCTTGCTATCTGCTTACTTATATCTTCAGTGTTAGAAGCAGTAAGAGCAAACTGAGCTAATGTAGCTGCCTTAGACAAATCAATTAGCAATAAAAAGAAAAAGAGGGCATCTTTAAGATCAACAAGATCAACATGTAAAAAATTAAGTAATGTGGAAGTAAACACAAAGCTTGAAAACACCACAAATAACCCTGCTATTCCAAGAATATACTTTGATCCCATATTTTGTAAGTTTCTAAATTGGTGATAACTATACAAAATTGCAAGGCACCTGATAACGGTCATAACAACCATATCAGCTGCATGAAATTGTTCTTCGAAGCACCCAACACAAGGAGGAGGTTTCTTCGACACTGGAGTTACCTGTTTGTCCAAAGACAAAAAACATGTTGTCAGTGATATTACAGCTACAATAACTTCCCAAGGATGGTTAGCGCACAGTTCACCGTATAATCCAAATAATCTAGACATTTTCTTTGCCTTAAAACAATATTTTCTGTTCAATACCAAGAGGTGTTTATGTTTGTTTGATACTGACTGAAGTTCTCTGTCAACGGTGAAATAATCGGCGGATTTGCTAAACAAGTTATGTAAACTATTTTATGACTATCGCAATGATTTTTTTATGTAATGTTATTTCGATTTCAAAACTTTCTCTCTTGCTTTCACTAGTTTCACTTTCATTTCGCCACCCCAATGACACGATGAAGTCCATGAACGTGTGTTTGAGTTAAAACGTCAATTTGACATTATTCAATACGTAATTATCTTCTTTATTAATTGATGTAAATAGCAAAAGCCGTAGCCCTGGCAGTTAAAGCCTAAGGATATTGAACTTCTTTTTGTTAATGGCTTTCCTGCAAGTACGGAGGGAATTAATACATTCCGTAGCATTATAAGATCCTTTACACAAATAGTGCACTATATAAAAATCGGCCTTTCCTATTGGTCGATCCGCATGGCCCTCCGCTCGCTTCGCTCGCTACGAAGGCTCAAAAAGAGGAAACTAACCAGGTGCTCACCCAAACTAACCCAAGACATACCCAAAATCAAGAAAATAACTGTTTAGAAACATAATCTTAAAAAAAATAAAAAAAAAGCAACGGAGTTCGAACCCACGCCGTCTAGGTGAGAGCCAGCTGTATAAACCTCTACACCACGAGAGCTCTTGACAGAAATCGATTGCATTACGCAGACATATCGTAATACGAGATGGATCGACCAATAGAAGAGGTCGATTTTTACATAGTGCACTATTTGTGTAAAGGATCTTAAAATGCCATTCCGTACATGCATTTGGCACCTAGAGCACAGCCTATAATTATAAGCTGTGCCTAGGGGTTGCTAGTTATTGGTCCATTGAACTATATACTAGTATGCAGTTCAATGTATTGGTCAATCAAATCATTTAAAACTTGAACTTCTATACAATCAACGCGTGGGTGCGAACATCGTGTACGGAATGTAATTTGCTTTCAAATTCAGGTACCGAATGTAATAAATACTTTTGCACTGTAAGTATGTTCCGAAAGCTTCAGAGTATGGTAGACGTTCGGATAGAATGAGTGGTGCTTCGCTTTCGGGACGCAGCCAAACAAAACTAACCCAAATTTAAAAAGAAACAAACATATCCTTAAAAAAAATAATAAAAATTGAGCGAGTCCGCTAGTACTCGAGACACTGATGTGTAAACATATCCTATATCGACATGAAAATCTTATGCCAACTTAGGCCGCGTAACCCCTAAATATAGGCAACCACTTATTCGGAAATGGTTGCCTATATTCTGGCGTTAGAAAGAACAGGTTTTACAGTAACGGTTACAGGCAGCCTGTAAAATACATTCCGGTCACAGATATCACGTGACATGAGTTGTTTAATGTTTACATTTGTAACGTTTGCATTAGAATGTCTAATATTACACTTCACGCATAGCCCTCCGTTCGCTTCAGGGGCGCAATGTACAAAAACTAACCCAAGGCATGCCCAAAATCAGGAAAAAATATCTGTACAAAATTTCATGATGATCGGTTGAGTGTTTATGCGTGAAACCGAAAGAAACAAACAAAAAACACATTCGCATTTATAATATAAGTTAATCGCATTTATAATATTAGTTAGGATTCTTTAATACTACTTATTGGCAGCTTCAATCGGAGTGGATTAATTCACTGCTCAAATTCGGGACGAAAATCTAATGCCACCAGGAATAACATCAATCTAGAGACACAGCATATTCATTAACAGCTAGTCATCTTGGGGCGGCATCCTTTGATTTGGGAAAGTCAATAACCAAATGTTGCAAATTTTAGAAGAGGGGCATGACTCAATATTGTTTTAAACGTCTGGACATCTGAATAATACTTTTTACAGTTCGTTTAATTTAAAATATGCTTTTTATCGTCTTAAATCCGTTTAAAAAGGACTTTAAATAGCATAATTGTCTAAAAATCCGGAATTTTTTTAGAAGCGAAAATTCTTTTTAAATTCAACCGTCTATTAAAAATAAGCTGTGCTAGGGATCCAAATACACTGCGAATATAATATAACGAAAATCTAATACCGCCCTAGCGGCTAGCTTTTTAGAAGCGCCATTTGAGTCGTTGCAATCGCGGCCGTCCTGGATTAGCTGGCTCCTCAATGCGCACGGGTTATAATGTCACATCGGTTTACACATTGCGTCCCCAATTTCCGTCCCATTTGCCGAGATTTACCGCCATACCGCCGCGTAAGCTGTTTACACATAAAAAAAACTCTTGCCTCTGACGGGAATCGAACCCAGAGGCGACCCGAAGCATCGTATTATTACAACATCTACCTACTGCTGGCACCAAGCTTGCTGGACCAGCAGGCATGCTGCTCCATAAACTGTTATTACATTCCGTACCTGAATTTGGCACCGAATTACATTCCATACACGATTTTCGCTCCCGCGCGTTGATTGGATAGAGGTTGAATGGTTTGACCAATAAAAATCCCATAGGTACAGCTATGCCCTCCATAGCTGCAAAGTAATACGCGAGACGCCAGCACATTAGGAGAGACTGGAAAGAGATCCAATACGACGCGACGCGCGACGAGTCGAAATATAACAAATACAAAATCTTTATTTCCATAATTCCATACACATTTACATGTATCGGAATTGTCAAAATGATTTAATGCTATAGAGCAATAGATTCAATCGAGTAGACAACAATATAATAAAATATACATATATAAAAAAAAAAACAAGCATTGGTAGAAATACATCACAACTGTGCGAGACTAAACTAACATAAAATATCACAATACAATAAAAACATATTACCATACTTCGAGGAAGTACTCACTAAATGCGTAGTAAGGCCTCTGCTTTAAGAATATTTTAACCTGATTTTTAAATTCTAATTACGATTTTATCGATCTGAGTGTAAGGGGCAAATGATTGTAAATTCTTAGAGCAGTAACGATTGGGCCCTGTCACCTTTCTGCCTAGTTTGATACAGATTTATATCACCACAGGTTAGAAACTTAGAGCTGTTGTGCCTTATGTAAATTGCAGAATTCCAAAATGTATAAACTAATAACTGTTAGAACACCTTCCATCCTAAATACAGGACGACAGAAGTCTCTAAAGCCGAGCCCAAACATACTCCTAAGAATTCGCTTCTGCTTTAAAAGCACACTCTGCACATGTAAAAACGCATCCCATGCAAAAAGTCCATACTTAATGATCGAGTATACACATCCATAATAGTAGGTCTTAAGGGTCACTAAATCAACCTCATCCCGCAGTTGCCTGATAACAATTTTTTTTGTTGCCAATTTACTACACAAAGCAATTATTATATAGTCCTCCCAAGTCAAATGTTAGTCAATAGTGACGCCTAGAAATTTAATTTTGTTCTGTTGTACAATCGAAACGTTCTTTTCCCTAACCAGCAAACAGCGATCATGTTTCACTTGGAGTGGTGTAAAGACAATGAAATCAGATTTACTTAAGGCCGTTTTTGGATGACCATGTTGAAATATTCATAACACATTCATTGGCAAGCTGACACAAACTCACATCATTACAACCCTTAACTACGACAAATAGCCTTATAAAATGATTAGAAAGAAGAGGCAGATCATTTATAAAAATCAGAATGAGGATGGGACCCAGGACACTGCCCTGGGGGACTCCCATATTGACCACTAATTGTTGTGTAATGTTTAGGACGACATACTGACTTCTATCAGTCAGATAAGATTCGATCCATTTTAGAGAGGTACCCCTTATTCCATAAGCATATAGTTTTTTAAGTATCATTTGATGATCAATGGTATCAAAGGCCTTTTTAAAGTCAAAAAACAAACCAATACTTGCAAGCCTGTCATTGAAGTTATATAGGACTTTTTGGTCAAATGAGATAATTGCGTCACAGGTAGAACGCCCAACTCTAAAGCCAAATTGACCACAAGTCAAAATATTAAATTTATCAAGATATTCAATAAGACGCTTTTTAAAGGCCTTTTCAAAAACCTTAGAAAATACCGAGACCAAAGCTATGGGACTATAGTTGTCAATCAAGGAGGGATCATCTTATTTAAATATCGGTACCACTGTGGCCCTTTTCAAAACATTTGGAAAATATCCAACCTGGAAAGACAGGTTTATTAACTGGGTCAAAGGTTCCGTCAGCCAGACTGTGCATTCTTTTAATATGCTACCTGGGACCTAGTCTGGTCCACACGCCTTTTTATTTGAAATAAACATTATAATGTTATGTTTCATGACCGGTAAACGGATGTAGAAAAATTTAATTATTAACATGCTCTAAGGAGATAAAGCTTTTAATATTTTTAAATTCCTCTGTTAATTGAGTTACTGAATCAACAAAGAAACTATTAAATTTATTCGCAATATCACGAGGGCAACTTAATTCAATCCCACTCACATTATTTTTTTTTGTGGTACCGGTCTTTACAGTTATTTATAGATTTATTTATAATTTGCCATGCACTTTTATTTTTATTTGAAGAATATTTTTTTGGAACTTTATCAGGGGAAACCAAACATATGGGATCCAAAAAATAAATATCATAAGGACAAGTCAAAGGTAATTTGTTAGTTAACGACGATTGGTTCGGAATTTCTGTTCAAATGGAAATCGCAACGGAATGAACGGAACTCAAAAAGAAAAAGTAGTGTTAAGGAACATCTTCTTTTACAAGCTTTTATTTACTTTCACCTATGGGATGGGTCTGTCTGTCTGTAATCAAATCTTGCAAGCTGAATTAGAACTACTTCGAAATGTCCGATTGACTTGAAATTTGGTACACGTTTATAGTTCCGATGACAATACAATATTATAATGTTGTTTAAGTTTACACCCCCCTCCCTTTCGGGGGTAGGGTAGGGGGCACTACTTAAAGTATGTCCGATTTCGTTTAAAACTGGTATATAGGGGTTTTTGGGGACAAGGATTATGAATTTTCTGAAATGATCCGTCAAATGTTTCGGCCAATGTGTATGTCCGGCATTATAGGAGTGGATAAGCAATAAATAGACCAAACACGGCAAATTTACGACCACGAAATGTAAATATCGAGATTCACATTTCGCCTTGCGCATTATAAAATTAGTGGGCTTCAGCTGTGAAGATCAATATGCAGACTCGGACTCCAAAATTTGAAATTATAAACTATTTGAAATCGTATTATGAGCATAATCAAAGATGATATTATTATTACATGTAATAAAGTAGTACAGGTCGAAAAGTCTACACGTGGAACAAATTTTAACAAACCTATATTCAGTCGACTATTGATGATCTGCAGATAAAATATGGATAGTTAAAAAAAAATTATTTGTTTGTATGTTCGGGCATCGGCAAAACCAATGAACAGATTTTGATGCAGTTTTCACTATTGGAAAGCTTAATATGGGAGTCAAGGCATGGGCACCGTCCATAGATATTCTAATAACGCCCGGTCCTACGTGAGCGATTTGCAGCGAACGCGAACGCGAAACAGTGGCGATGCCGTGCGACTATATTAACTTTTCGTACGGCATCACCAGCGCTTCGCGTTCGCGTCGCCTGTAAATCGCTCACCTAGGACTTGGCGTTAGTCCGCTCACTTGAGCGTCGTGCCGCGGAAAATTTCCCTCCTGCCTGCGCAAATCCCTCGCCCATCGGCTACACGTCAATGTCACGGCTTAACCGTGACTCAGTTTTCGCAAGTACTTTCGCGATCGGATGGTGTAAATTTATTTTTACGGAATAGTTTTCGCACGCTTTACGCTATACGCTATTTAAAAATATATATGGTTAAGATGGATAAGCGTAGTTTTTCTTATTGTACTGTTGATGACTGTTGTGTAACTACACGTGATTTCTCCCTCTTTCTCTCTTATGGAATTGGTAAAGAATTATTCAGTTTTTATGAGATGAAGTGAAACTAACCGAAAGATGATTGGACAACTAACCCAAACTAACCAAATCTATTCAAATTGGTTATAACGTATCGAAACCGGTTCAAATGACTAAAATAAGTTGAGACGAAGTGAAACTAACCGAAGGTTAGTTAGACGACTAACCAAAACTAACCAAATGTATTAAAATTGATTATAACGTATAGGAACTGGTTCAAATGACTAAAATAAGTTGAGACTAAATGAAACTAATCGAAAGTTGATTCGACGACTAACCCAAACTAACCAAATGTATTAAAATTGATTATAACGTATCCGCACCGTCTCAAATAAGTAAAATACGTTGAGACTAAGTGAGAGTAACCGAAAGTTAATTGGATGACTAACCAAAACTAACCAAATATATTAAAATTGATTCAGATATAGTATCTAAACCGGTTCAAATGACAAAAATAAGTTGAAACTAAGTGAAACTAACCGAAAGTTGATTCGACGACTAACCCAATTAACCAAATCTATTAAAATTGATTATAGCCTATCGGAACCAGTTGAAATGACTAAACTAAGTTGAGACAATTTGAAACTAGCTGAAAGTTGATTCGGCGAATAACCCAAACTAACCAAATCTATTAAAATTGGTTATAGCATATCGGAACCTGAACAAATTACCAAAATAAATTGAGACCAAGTTAAACTAGCCGAAAGTTGATTAGACTAACGAAAACTAACCAAATTTATTAAAATTGATTATAAGGTATCGGAACCGGCTCATATAAATAAAATGAGTTGAAACTCGATAAAGAAGTATTCAT
Organism: Pissodes strobi; assembly: GCA_016904865.1. Lineage (NCBI taxonomy): Eukaryota > Metazoa > Arthropoda > Insecta > Coleoptera > Curculionidae > Pissodes > Pissodes strobi. Next base: position 71,677 of record MU187093.1, read on the forward strand.
TTCAATCACGTGTACTGTGCTATTCGCTACGCGAGCTTGTCTTCAGTGTTCCAGATTAAGCAAAAATAATCGAAACTAACTTTAATTAATCAAACAAGCGCATTGAGACTTGCGCGATACACTCTTGATCAACCCTGCCTAACACAAAACCAAAACTAACCCCATCTAACAGATATAACAAAAAAAACATGTCTTGTCATCGACGGGAATCGAACCCGGGCCGTAGTATCACAAGCACAGAAGCTGATCCTGAAACGCAACTGCGCATGATCGCAAATAGTTATACCGCAGACGCTAGACGCTTGTATAGAAACGCAAGGAATATAAGGAAATAAAATATAGTCAGCAAGAGAAATATCATGCGCCTCAAATCGTCTTCTCGACCTTTGATATAGATCAATGAATAATATCAATTCTTATCAGCTTAATATATGTCTAATAATTTCAGGAATAATAGATATTGGTTTAAATTCAGCACAAAACAACTATTGACTAACATAAAATTGTCAAACAGAGAAAGGTACCATTTTAATTGAAAATAATATAGAATTAAAGCATAAATCTGGCAACACAGCCTTTTCTACAAACCTGCCCTGCGCCGCCTGCGTGATTTCAATAAAAACAAGACAATACATTGAAAGTCGGCGGAGAAAAGTAGTAGCAATTACAGCAACAACTTATTTTAGTCATTTGAGACGGTTCCGATTGTTATAATCAATTTTAAGAGATTTGGTTAGTTTGGGTTAGTCGTCGAATCAACTTTCGGTTAGTTTCACTTAGTCTCAGCTTATTTTAGACATTTGAACCGGTTCCGATCCGATATAATCAATTTTAATACATCTGGTTAGTTTTGGTTAGTCGTCTAATCAACTTTCGGTTAGTTTCACTTAGTCTTAACTTATTTTAGTTATTTGAGTCGGTTCCGATACGTTATAACAATTTTAATAGATTTGGTTAGTTTGGGTTAGTCGTCGAATCAACTTTCGGTTAGTTTCACTTAGTCTCAACTTGTTTTAGTCATTTGAAGCAGTTTCGATAAGTTATAATCAATTTTAATAGATTTGGTTAGTCGTCTAATCAACTTTCGGTTAGTTTCACTTAGTCTCAACTTATTTTAGTCATTTAAGTCGGTTCCGATCGTTATAATCAATTTTAATAGATTTGGTTAGTTTGGGTTAGTCGTCGGATCAACTTTCGGTTAGTTTCACTTAGTCTCACCTTATTTTAGACATTTGAACCGGTTCCGATACGATATAATCAATTTTAATACATTTGTTTAGTTTTGGTTAGTCGTCTAATCAATTTTCGGTTAGTTTCACTTAGTCTCAACTTATTTTAGATATTTGAGTCGGTTCCGATACGTTATAACAATTTTAATAGATTTGGTTAGTTTGGGTTAGTCGTTGAATCAACTTTCGGTTAGTTTCACTTAGTCTCAACTTGTTTTAGTCATTTGAAGCAGTTCCGATACGTTATAATCAATTTTAATAGATTTGTTTTGTTTATTTATTATAATACTAAACAACTATTACAAAGTAGTATCATTAATGAGTAATGACCTATAAATGAGACAGAGAATGTCAATAATTGTTTATAACATATAAATAATCCAAACATTAATACATAATCATATTCATATCATTTATTCAAAATAGAGCGCTCCCCGTATAAAAATAATCGGTAGCAGCAGTTGGATTATTCATATTGGTCGTACCTTTGTTTCTTATAAAGACAATGGTCGTACACACAGCGAATAACAACTACGATAAGAAGATTCACTCTCCGCGGCGGCATGTCAACGGTATGTCTCCTTCCCCGCGCGAAAACTAGCATGATACTGGCATGTGACCTTTGGACCCGGTGCACACTGGTCAAATTTCTAGGAAAGCTGGCCATAATAAGGTTTACCAGAAATAAGATATTAAAGTAATTAAGTATTACACGTTTAATACATCGTGTTTTAAACAAATAATTGTTGAATTTTCTGCTCATCATCTATATTTATATATAGGGAGTATCAATTATCACTGACGATAAAGATCATTTGTATGTTCTTAAATCTTTCTAAAATATTATTTTGACAATTAAGGGCTCCTTCGTGGTAAAAAAGGGTTTTAAATTTTTAATTCGATCCAAATTTTGTTTTTGCAACGGTTAATTCAGGAGTCTCACGAGCAAAATGAATGTTAAGCGCACGACAGAAACGCGTTGATGAGGGCCTGCAATTTTGCCATACATGTATTTCAGAGTTATCGCTATTTTTAAAAATTAATCTAACAAGGACGAAACTAGTAAAAAATATAGAAGCATCAGTGCAGCTGTTGTTCAAAAACACTTGATTATATACTATCCCAAGGTAATATCAAAGCCATATTTTCAAATTAAAACTAAATTATAATTTTTTTTCTGCTGATTCAGCCAAAGTATTTATTACCTCTTTTTATAATAACATCAGTCTTGCATCAGCAATAATGATTCTACCGAAATTTCAGCTTCAGTTTCACTTACTACAATATTATGGGATTAGGGGTGGGCGACAATAATCGATTATTCAGTTATTTGCTAAAATATTAAGCGTTTAATCGATTATTCAATTTCTTGCCCACCCGTACCGATAAATTTACAACAGATATATCTTTTAAAATTCCAATTTAATAATGCGTTGCGTTAAGGGTAATTTAAATGACATTTGAAAATACTTTCAGTACAACATATGAAGCAAAAAAAAAACAGAGAAACATAAATGCTCAAACAAGACAGCAGCAGGGAAAACTGCTCACGTTACAAATTTAGCCAATAAGGGATCATTTCGACGCGCCATTTTCTGATAATCTGGCTTCAGTTGTTGCACAATTAGGTATAACACAACACATAACCTCAACGCAGTGTTCGCAAGTTAGCAGTATAGTACATCAGCCTTTATCTTTTTATTATGTATTTGGGCAAAACTATATGATAAAAAGGATCACTCTCCGCGGCGCGGCGGCATGTCAACGGTGTGTCTCTTTCCCCGCGCGAACACTAGCAGAATATCGGCAGGCCATGATACAAATAAAACAATCAGGCGACCTTTGACGCGGCGGCCATAGACAGCTCATCCTTTTCTTTTGTCAGATTAATTTTCACGCCTAAATTCTATAGTTGAGTCAATATTCGATATAAGATAATATCGCTATTTTTTAGTTGTTTTGTATTACAAAATAGGAATGAAATATACAGTACAAATATTGTGCGAAACCTTTAACCAATGTTAAAAATCACCCAAAACGCCAAAATTTAATTGAATATTAAAAGATGGGGCAAAAATTTTCTTCTTGATGTCTTTTGTCAGAATATGGTGAAATCATTAACACAAAATCAAAATCTTTCCAATATTAGTTATTACATACCTTGAGTATTGTTATCAATAATAACTAATTAAAAACGGTAACAGCTTTTTGAAACAGCCAGTTGAATACAAACTTTATCAAAACATTTATTTGGTGATAATAATAAAAAAAACCATAACGTAAGTTTGACAGGGCGCTGCAAACAATTCAGAAGATATCAATTGTGTTTTTCCGAAGCCAAATAGAGTATTAGAGTGCTATAAATAATTTCGTCATAAATTTGATCAGATATATAACGCAAACGAAAATATCGTTTATGGCCAGCCTTTATTTAAATTCAACCTGTGTGCGGCGAAGTTCGCCGATCGTTACCAGGCAACGTAGACGATTCCTTTGTAGCGCTCTCTTGCCATTGAGTGGGCCTTCTTGTCGTAGTTAATATTCGCTGGTACACAGTAGCTGCACGCATACGTACTGCTGTACCGTGGCCGAGTGTGTTCAAGGTCAACGGCAGTATTTTCCACGGTATTCTGGAGTGAGCGGACTTATTAGAATATCTATAGACGGTGGCATGGGCTATAAGGTAACCCCTAAGGGGTTAAATAGTACTAAAAATTTTAAAAGGGGCGTCTTTGTCTAAGAAATAATAAGCAATAATAGAGACCTCCGAAAATTAGTATGCACACTCTACTAATAAAATAAGTAAATACGTGTTTCAGAGTTTTAAAAAATGTGTAAACAGAGGTGCTCGTTTACCCTACTTCTTCCCGTGACGAATTTCTCAAACAAGTTTGTACATTGAACAAATTTTAAAAAATCTATACTCCGTCGACTATTGATGATCTACAAGAATACAAGTAAAAATCTGGGCGACATGTACAGGGTGTCCCAAATTCGAGCGTCATCATTGGGATCTCGGAAACTAGAAGAGATACGAGGTCGGTTAAATTGAGGCAAAGTTGCGCAATTTGATGCTGATCAAAATGCCGCCTTAAAAGTTAAAAAATTCCGAACACTTCCGAAGATATTTAGAAAAAACCGAATATTAGCGATTTAATTTTTATTTTTTTATGACTCTATTTGAATAGATATGACAAAATAAATTTCACATTCTCATTGCTACTTTTTCTGTTCTACAAGATGGTGTTATCAGATTTTCAAACCGACGTTTCGTCTTTGAGCTGCCATAATCAACTTTGTTTTTTTAAATACGGCCCTGGATTTTTTATTACGGATTTTAAGAGCTTTTAATGTCCCAAAACCAATGATGCATCGCACTTATTGGAAAAAATCATTTTAATGATTCCCTGGTAAAATCTTACCAAAAAATATGTTTTTTGTCTCTCTCTAACACATAAGGTCTTATGGAAAATGCCATTAACCCATTAGTGCATAAAGTTTAGCAAGATTAAAAATAATGTTATTCTTATGAATTCTGACATATTTTATTACAACATAAAGGAAATGTATCAAAAATTTATTTTTTCTTACAAAAAACAAAAAATACAGGTCATCCGATATATCGGATTGTATGCAAACTGACTAGATAATGAAATTAAAATGTATGATAATTTTTGAAACAATGTTTTGGATGCAGTCCAACTTGGCATTTGGAGCAAATAAATTTGTTTTTACTCCCGCAATTTCTACACAATCTTTCAGTATTTACATAGTCTGGCCAGTGATCGCGACCAGCGTAACGAACATCGTTCACTGAATTCTGTAGTATTTTTCCTTTCATCGGCTGAGTGCCGTGTGTTTTGATGAGACAATTTGCTAGGTTTCTTCGAAAGTTTATCAAAGAATCACAATCTTTTTCTATAGGACATATCCTTTTCACCAACAGCCATGCATTGGTTACTGAAACATCCAGCAAGTAACAAAATATGGACTACCATATTATGGTTCTATATTTGGCTACCAACTGGTCCATTTTGTCAACGTCGCCCATGCCACTATTGTATTTTTGGAATAGTAAAGGTTCAACTACAGCAATTTTTCCTTTTGAACCTTTAGACCATCTGTAACATTTTTCTTTGGCAATGGAATCAAAATTTGTTGCACAAGTCACGACTTTATTATTTTTCATCTCACTAAACACACCTCGTTTTCACTTCCCGACCTAAAGTCATACGAACCTCTACCTAACTTCTCCATCTTTGATTTTTCCGTCAATGGACGTTTTTCTTGAGACTCTGTATCTAAGGATTAATGAGGGGGATGTTGCAGCGGCTGTTTTCTGCGATATTGCGAAGGACTTTGATTGTGTTGATCATAGAATTCTTCATGCTAAGCTTCATCTATATGGTTTCCGCGGCAAATCTTTGAAATGGCTCGGCTCTTACCTTAAAGAACGCTCTCAAACAGTTCTCCTTAACAACAGTGAATCACTTCCACGTTGTATGAATTCATGTGTCCCTCAGGGATCTGTATTGGATCCGCTTTTATTTTTGATTTATGTTAATAACCTATCCATTAATATTCAGGGAAGATTCAATATGTTCGCTGACGACACCACAATTCTTTGGCATGACAGCCATAGTGAACGATTGACATTAAATATTAACGATGACCTAATTAAGATTAAAGAATGGTGTAATGCTAACTATCTAGTTCTTAACATTTCTAAAAGTAATATATTAACATTCAAATGTAACTTGAAAGGAGTTTCTATAGTTGATACCCCTGTAAATGAACTAGATTCAAACAAATTCCTTGGTCTGCATATTGATAATCTCCTAAGGTTTGACGATCATACTAAATATATATCCAAGAAAATATCTAAATGATGCTATGCTGTAAAAGTCGTGTCTGGGGAGTTGAATGAGACTACAGGTAAAAATACATATTTTGTCCTGGTCGAGACTCATCTAAGGTATGGCATATGTTTTTGGGGATCATGCAGTAATTACCTCTTCACTGCTATTTTTGTATTGCAGAAGAGGGCTGTAAGGTATGTGTATGGCATGAAACCCTCTGAAAGCTGTAAATCAGTGTTTAAAGCTAAAAAAAATCTTATCCTACCATCCTTATTTATTTTGGAAACAATATGTCTGGTTCACAAAAAATACGACACCGAAATTCATTCGCAGTCATACTACCCAACACGCAGCTCTCACGTGACACATTTACCCATACCAACTTCCGACAAAATTAAAAGATCTTATTTATACTGGCAAAAAATTATTTAATCATTTACCACTACAACTGCGTCAGATTGGCTGTCTAGAACTGTTTAGAAGAAATGCCAAAAACCTACTAGCTGCAAAAGCCTTTTATTTGGTAGATGATTTTTTTCATGATCTAGTACAATATATTGTTGTTTGCAGTTTGGGTACATTGTGTAATGCGTTTTAGTGCTAGTTTTGTTCCTCCATTTATTATTTTTATTATTTTTTATGTAATGACTATTTAATGTTTTGTTGTTTTAATTTTTATTTGTTCTATTTTTACTTAATTATTTTACTTGATGCTTTGTCTCTGAAAAGAATTTTGTACTTTTTTGACAATAAAGCTTTATTTATTATTATTATTATTATTCTTATTAATATGCAAATAATAGAAAATAATGTAAGAAAAAGACGTTCCAAGTGGGTTAAAAGTTATTTGCTTAAGAAAAAAAAATGAGCCATAATTAAAAGAGTTAAGGGAGAATGATCCAGATGATTTTAAAACTTATTTAAGAATGGATATCAGTACGTATGAGCTTTTGTTAAATTTAGTAAGAGAGACTCTTACAGAACAAGATACTCCAATGAGAAAAGCAGAAAATTATTTGACAAAACGACACCTTCAGAAGACATGTTGACCGCGTTATCACACTTAAAACTTCTAAAACCTATATGCACGAAAACTGTCTGTTAATGATCGACGACGGATAACACTGGTACGGCGTAAACTGACAAACAAGTCTGCTCCGGTTAAATCTGGCGCGAGCAATCCCCACTAACTAAAAGATAAATATGCAAGTTTGATCTGCGCCATTCCAAATCGGCAGATCAACCTCTGTGTGTATGGCCCGCTATTGTTGTGAATAGTGCCAGTCGCGCAGTAACCAAGTTGTGTCAAATGCCATGCCGGAATAGGCTAACGTACGAAAAGTAGTTGTCGAAAAATAATTTAAATCCTTTAGTAGGAGGTAATAGAGAGATTTTAAGCCCCTTGTTTCAGCATGTCGTTATGGTTATCGTTATTGTGAGCATGCGCAGTACTAAAATGTCATTACCTTGACTTTATTAACGATAACGGTTTCCGTTAATTACGAAGAAATAAGGAAGGTGTTATCGTAATCGTTGTGGTTATTTCATGGGCTGCAATGTCGCCAATGCGCTTAGAAGTTACTAACATTCTTATTAGACCAACGGCTCATGACAGTTTTTTCGGCATGGTCGTTTACCGTCGGCCATTCGAATTTTTGTCTTTCATTGATCGAGTATTAATGCGTGATGTCAAAATTGGAGCTCCCTTTCGTGCAGAAACATTCGGAATGTTGATGCGAAAGTGTATTAAAAAGTTGCGATTTGGCATGATTGTTTACCGTCGGCCGACTGCTTTAGACGATAGTTAATGACAGAAAAGTCCAGTGGACAATTATCTGCCGACGTTTCGCATGGTTATAAATTGGCCAAAAATTCATTTGTTATTGCAAAAAAAACGACTATTATGGTATGATCGTTTACCG
>MU187094.1:0-20008 GCA_016904865.1 Pissodes strobi
TAAAGGGAACAACACTTCCAAATAACATAATATTATTCAATAGAAAGATTTTAGCCTAGATTTGAAAACAGCTACAGATGAACAATTAAAGAAGTCAATATTACCAGAACTGGCAATCGCAGACCTGACCATCCTTGTCAATGATTCATTCTGACCGTAATTTGTATGGTGGAAGGGAATGGAAAATAAGTCTTTGTTGCGGCCACACCTTTCGCCCGCTCTCAAGTTAACCAATTGAAGAACTGAGGAGCAATCACTGCTACCACTCAGAATCTTCTAAAGGAAGCACATCCTCAGGACCTCCAAGGACTGCAATCCCAAGAATCCCCCAATATCATCGTAAGCATATTCCTCACGAAGAAGACCCAGTCTAAAACCGACAACCCGAAGAAATTTGTTCTGCACTCTCTCAATTGCGTCAATATAAATCCTATAGTTAGGCGGCCATATTACAGAACAGATCTAACGAGAGAGCAGTACAGAATCTTAAGGGTATTAATAGAAAAATCTCTAGATGATCGGCATACAAAGCCAAGCATTTTCAAGGCTCTTGAAACAATGTTTTGAACATGAGAAGAGAATGACAATTTGACGTCAAACTCTATACCCAGGTCACGAATACTGTTAGTACTGTTAATAGGTATGTCAGTTAACTCATACTGGAATTCAAGGGGATCCCGGAGCCTTGAGAAGGAAATCTGAAAACATTTACCGACATTTAATTCCATTTTGTTGATTCGACACCACTTCACAAAACATGTCAGGTCACTCTGCCACAAAAGGGCGTCCTCAGGAGACCCTATAGGTCGGTAGATTTTCAGGTCATCGGCAAACGATAGAAAATGGGTATTATTTATACAGTTGCCAATGTCGCTCACAAAGAGATTAAAGAGAATATGACCGCAGTGGGAACCTTGTGGCACCCCTGAGGGAACCTGTATTCTATGAGAGATAGCAGAGCCATATTTGACAGCCTGGGTGCGACCCTTTCAAAAGCTAGCAAACCATGCAAGAGTCGGACCCGTCACACCGATAGAATTAAGATTGGCTATGAGAAGGCTGTAGTTGACCCTATCGAAGACTTTTGAAAAGTCTGTATAGACAGAGTAAACCTGCAGTCCCCTCTCCATGCAATTAATTATAAAATGCTCATATATAAGCAGATTCGTTGAAATTGATTTCCCCTTCATAAATCCATGTTTTTCTGGATTAAGAAAATGCCTGCACTCCCAACTCAGTTTCTCTGTAACCAGTTGATCACAAAGTTTGGGAATCTCTGACTGGGCACAAACAGCCCTATAGTCAGTGACACGCTCACGCGATCCCGATTTAAAAATTGGTTTGAAGTAAGTAAATTTCCAAGAATTTGGGAAAATGCCAGATGATAATGAAAGGTTGCACAAAAATTGCAGAGGAATTGCCAAAGTAAATATGCATTTTTTCAGAAAAAATATGGGCAAACCATCAGGTCCGCAGGTTAGTTTTGAAGGCATAGAATTTACCCTCTCAATGATATCAGCGCAGGTGACCGCGAATGAGGCAACATTAATTGTATTTTTGAATTTATAGTAGGGTTGTTCGTCAGCTGCATCAGACCCATAAAAGTCCGCAAAGAGGCAAAAAAGTCCGCAAAGAGGTCAACAAGCTCCTGGTCATTATGACTGACAGAATCACCATAAGTGACGCTCGCCGGCAGACAATGAGATTTTCTCTGATCGTTAATGAAAGACCAGAATGATCTTGGAATACGATTAATGTCACTTTGAATCTTATTAATATATGTCTCGTGACATGCTTTCCTCATATCCTTACATTGATCTCTAAGTTGACAGAATTCAAGGTAGTCAGACTGCCTGCCGAACGTTTTAAACCTTTTATGACTTCTTTTCTTTGCTATAATTAAACTACGTAGTTCGACATTAAACCACCTGCGAAAGGAAGAGGTTTTAAACTTCTTCCTAGGCACATACAAATCAAGTCCCTCCTTGATCCTACTGTAAAACATTTCCACAGCACTGTCAATCCCCAACCCACACAAAATACCCCAATCAACCCCAGCCAGATAATCATATTAGTGAAATGTAGTCACCATTACGGAAATCAGAAAAATACTCGAAATAGTCAGAGATCCTGATGTGTGGGTCAAGAAAAACATCAATGTCAATCGCCGAATGATGTGTGCGTGCTGTTGTGCAGAATCCCATCCGACGCGACATCAACCACAACGCCATGCCACCCAGATCTGAGAACATCAGATCCAACAGAATGTCCCTACTGTTATAAATATGGTTATATTGGAAGCAGTTATAAAAAGTAAAGCAGTTGACCAACTCCAATGCTGGAGAGTTATCAGGACAATCAGCTGTTGGGCCATATTCATCGTTGCCCCATTTTACATGTGGCAAATTAAAGTCTCCAGCTAAAATCAACTTACAGTTGGGGTTATTTATTATAGATAAATTCAATAGTCCCTACAAAGTCAGAAAACAGATCTGCACATGTCCCGGGGGGCAAGTAAACACACCCCAACACTAAAACATAAGTTTGACATTTCAATGCTACATACACCACTTCAACATTCACAACAGGAATATCCACTCGCTGTGCATGCAAATCCTTTCCCACGATGATCATAACACCGCCTCCTCTCTGCTTACTGCTACCAATCGACTCCCTATCAACTCGGAAAACTTGAAAACCACTAGGACACAACTCCTCATCGTTAAATTGAGCAGTAAGCCACGTTTCTGAGACCATAACAGCATCATATGTGCAACCTGAGATCGCGCGATAAAGGTCTTGAGCTTTAGTGCGCAATCCCCCAGCATTGTTGTAATAAAAACAAAAATGATTATGATCTGGCTTTACGGCTTCGTCTCTCTTTACTTCCGGGCACACTCCAGTTGAGCCCCCGCGTGACGATAAAAATGTCGGTCCTTATCCGTTGAACTGTTTCCAGTTGCTGCATAGAAGTTACGCAACACAACACCCGTAGGCCAGAGTGCGGGAGACATAATTGTCCCACGATAATAAGGCTCCACTTCGATTCTAAAAGACCGATTTCGACCTTTCACTGGCAATCCTTCAACAATCACCTCCTCCATAGGACGACATCTTTTTAATATATGCTGCCTAATAAATTCAGGGGTAGTGCCGTCTCCTTAACTTTACCGAGATAAATACTAGCTTTATATGAGTCAACAGATACACTGGATTCCGAAAGACCGCCCACCGCAGCAAAATCTGCCTCTTCCAAAAATTTACCAGCGCCCAAAACAACATTATGTCGGTTTCGTCGTTTTGTTGTGACTTTGGAAGTATGTTGGGTTATGTCACCTTCTTGTTCTTCGTTTGTTTCTGCTGTGGCCACAGTATTGGAAACAAGTTTTGATGCAAACATTTTGGGCTGATTATGTTCAGCGATCACACTCTCGACTATTGCCTGCTGGACTGGCTGCGGAAATCGTCGATCAAAACTCCACTCCACTGTTGTCGGAATCTCAACAAGCGGGTCTATGGAATTTGTGGAATTTGGCGACAACATTTTATGAAGGTTAATGAATGACGAGGTTAAATTTTTAATACTTCTCTGAATTAGACTCATCTGCTCAACTAATTCGTCCCGCGATAGTTCCAACATCTGAACTACACTGCCCAAATCATCTAGAGCTGTAAAGCTCTTCATGGAATCCGTTCACGTCGAAACATCGGTCTCATCTTTGCACAATCGCGAACACGCTGGACACAATAATTCGTTGTATCCAACGAGTTTCAGCCCTTTGGCTCTTACTGCACACACACCTTGTAATACGCACCACATTTTATACACTTTATTTCAGCTTGAAGAGCTCTGGAACACCCTTTACAAACGTTCTTTACAGGGAGCTTTGGCGAAGATGTTGTTGTGGCCTCCATCTTGCAAATCGAGCCCAAATTTGCTGCAGCTTCGCTGGTGGTCGGCAATTTGGCTTACTTCCTTGACGAAGTGGTTGGTGGTTTAGTTGACTTTCTTGACGAAGTGGTTGTAACTTTTTTTAGAACTATAGATACATCCCTCTTTACTGCTGGTTGCATATCGGGAGTAACAAGCAACTCAGAAAAAGCGTTATTGTTGCTCTATGTCTCTCTTTCGATTAACTGGGCCAATGGAGTTTTATCATCTGGATCTCAGTGGTCTTCCACATTAAACTCATTACTGATTTTAGAATACTTCCCAATTTACTACTAGGTAATTGGGAGCATTGTTTTGATCGCGGTGGCGTTACTTAGGAATGCTGGCTGGGAGCAAATGCGTACCCCATTATCGTATTTCTTTTGAAGCGATAGATACCAGTTGCTCTAAACCTGCTAAGTACATATATTTTTGATAGTCATACAATTACCCCAAACAGAAAGAAAAATATCTGAAACTTTTCTTTGTTTCGTTTTCTGTCATAATATTGGTCCCAGTATTCCAGAAGCTCCTGATCCCAATGGGATTCAAATAAGCGAAAGATAGACTTGTCCATTGCTGGATCATGTGTGGTGTTGCTAGGCAAATACAAAAGCTTAATCTGCAACAAGTGTGCCTTTTCGGCGATAATTACATCGAGGTGACTTGTTGGAGGATGAGACATGAATTGTGCAAAGTGATCCAACCCTTTAAGAAATATATTCATTCTCATGCTGCCATTTTTGGTCATATGCACAACTGATTCTCCTATAGTTCCATCAGATAATGTAGGTTTTAATCTCTGTCCTTTGAATAAAATCATCGGGGCCGAGCGCATTTGCACGTGCCACAATTATGACATTCCCACCATGTTTTGACCCTATCAAATGCACACCTTTGGATTTTTTCTCGCCTAGAACCCTATGCTGATGTAGCTGAAGTGCATCTAGAAAATGCCTAATAAATAAGTTAGAGCTTTTAGGAAAATATCTTACAATATATACTATGTGAACAGGTTAATAACATATGGACATGTAAAGCCTTTGATTTCAAACGAAGTATTCAAAAAGAACGAATTTTTAATTTATTGTAATACCTTATGATTGCAGTATTATTACTATATTTATTATTGCAAATATCTGTCTTTATAGTATACCTATATAATTTAAAATTATTTTTCCAAAAAAGGCATAATTGACATAATTGTTTAAGGAGAGCAAAATACGGGTTGACAAATTTACAGTTCACTAGCACGCTTTCTGATAATTATTTCTTTCATATTTGAAAATATCTGAATAACAAATTACCAGATGACCTTAAAGGAATGCTGTTCAATAAATTTAATCGTGGGTTAATGTTATTTCTAGTATCCTAGTTCAGAGTGCTGTTGAAAGCCCAAATATCCAAAATATCCACGTACTGTAATGTATCAGAGCTTAAGGCTAAGGTATACATTTAGTTTCAGGAAAAATATTGTAAAGCATTCGGCTTTTCAATTAATTGTTTAATTTGTTTGGATGATATTTACAAAATATTGTTATCACCTACTAATTAAAATAAATTGAAATAATATGGTACCCAACAGTTCTCTTTCACTGTTCATTTACATTAGAAGTAAGAACAAATATACATAAAATTACCCTAAATGCTTAATATCCGTTAATGATTACAGATTTACTGAAACAAATCCTAAAGATAACCGAACCGTACCCTTCTCCGCTCCGCCTTTGGCTTGGACCAAGGCTGATGATTTTTATAAAAGATCCGGACCAGTTGCAGGTAATTTCATAAATCTCACTGCTTATTATGTACATTTATACCTTCACATTAGGCAATAGCAAATAAAAGTATAAATTAAATGGCAATTTTGTGGTTGTGCCCCCTTTTACATACGAAATACGCTTGCCTTGTAACTATTATAATACCGGGTGGTCAATTTAAAATGTTGTGGTTATAACATTACAAAATAACTCGCGTTAGGTTAACTCGCAGGACAATCACGATTGCAGATAATATTTGAATATTATCTGCTATCACCGACCAGGTTATAGCACCTCGAAAGACTTACCAAAATGTTCGAAGTCCACGAACAAAGTTGACTGAAACCAGGCCTATACCGACAGTTACTCGGTTATTCGCAGACAGGAATTACGAGGATCTTGGCTGTCGGCACGGAGGAGGTGTCTTGATCGCTACCTCCAGTATATATGCTCTGCCTATCCTATGAGGACATCTGGGTTTATACTAACTGAACTAGATACTGACTGATATATAATGACGCGACTCAAAAAAAAAGACCGTCCAACAGGGCGATAGCAATGCAGGAGGGAAAAGAGTGACACGGGCTGGTAACAGTAAAGTCAAACCAGTGAGAGAAGACGCGCTCATCTTAAAAATGCAAGACAAATCATATGCCGATACACTCAGATTTGTGAAACAAAAACTAAACCCCAGCAAAATTGGCGTAGAAGTTAAGGAAGCAAGGAAAACGAGAAAATGAGAGCTATTGCTAACTGTCCGAAATGGATCCGATAAAGCGATCCAAAAGGAGTTAACTAGGATAATCCCAGATATGATGGTATCCCGGGTGGTAGATAAAAAGGTCCTGCACATAAAAGGTTTAGATGAAGTTAGTGCTTCGGTCTCGACGAGACTAGTCTCGGTCTCGTCTCGTCTCGTCTCGAAATTCGAGACCGATACCGAGACGAGACTAGAAATTATAACTCGAGACCGAGATCGCGACTTCAAAGTTCGAGACCGAGAGTCTCGTCACGCCAGTCTCTATAGTCTCGTGTCTCGAGTATTGAAATAAAAATAATTTATAAGTAGGATAGTACGAAAATAATGATTTTTTTTTTAATTATAGGTCACGTACAAAAAATTAAAAAAATATTTAAGTACACGAAAATCAAAGAAATCTCGGAAAGTATGTACGTATCTAAAGTACAATTTACTAGTTGCCTACCTATATTTATGAGTAACACAAAAAAAATATTTTTAAAACAGGTCTAAATTATAGGTAACGTGCAAAAATAAAAAATATATAAGAATCTAGAAGCACGAAATAATATTATTTCGAATTTTTAAGAATACTGATTAGGTATCTACGAGTGTACATCGGGAATAACCTTCAGGTCACGGTATGTCTGAAAAAAATGTCAGCCTCAGTTTAATATAGACAAATTAGCCTTTTAGAGCAAATGTCAATGATTTTTTTAATTGCAAGTTAGAACAATCCAAATCTTATGGCTTCTCGAAAATCGTAATTTCGTGGGACTCACTTCAATTTTCGATCAGTTTGCTCCAGTAGTAGAAGAAGAAGCAAAACAGGTTATTATTCATTATTTCTTGAATACTCCCATCGTACGGTATCTTAACTACTTCAGAATTTACTCTGGCGAATTTTGAACACAATCCTTTATAATTTTCGTTCACCATTTTGTCAAGAATTTTAAAATTAAGATTTTTGTCCTCATTTAATGTTTTACTTTTTATTCTTATTAGGAGTTGGAGAGATATGCAACACGTTTTTCCTATTGAAGTTAAAAGTAAAGATTTTATTTAAGAAAACAAACCCAGCACCGGAGAGTCGTGTTACAATGCCCGGCTCCGATAGTGGAGTCGTAGAGCGCCACCAGTTTTTCCCAACTAAACTAAAAAGGCTCCGCTGGTGTTGTTCGGGGTTGCTAGGCACGCTTATTAAACAAAGAAACTCAATCTTAACTTAGTAAAGAAAACACAATCTAAAATTTAAGGAACAATCTATTTGCTACCAAGTTATTTTTTTTTAAACACAGCAACAATCCTACAGTAAAATTTGTAATTTAAAGACAAAGGAATGTCAAATGACTATTAAAGTAATTGATAAATAAAGTACAATACGGAGATTGTACGGAGACCAATTCTGTTGTTAACTCGATACTGTATGCCTTACAACTAAATGCTCTAAACACTACAATCCGAAGGGATCACTTTCATATATGTATGCGTGCGCTAGTTGCTGCACCATTATAAAGATAGCAATAATAGTAGGTAGTGATAAACGACCACAATAATTATAACAATTGACCCGATGAATGAATAAAAAGAATAAAATTATTGAAAACTCTCTTTAAAGCTCGGCTGTTAATGCTTGATTTATATTTAAAAAATAGGAAAATTAAGAGCGATTATATCAATCGGTCAAAAAAATAAATGAACAAATAAAATTTATCTATCTTAAAGCTCGGCCGAAATGACTAGATTTATATTTCAATATTAAAAGAAATGATTATCAATTGACCAGAAAAATAAATGAATAAATGAGGTTCGGATGGCTCTTTCAAGGCCCAATCTATAGTGCCAATAAGTAATTAAACACAAAGAAAAAGAAAATAATACTGCTTCTGTACGATACCCTACTAGATCTGATTCATCAAGTTCAGTTGTGGAGGCAGGAAGTACCTCTGGTGGAGGCGCCGGGCACCTGTAGTAAATCCCAAGTACTGCTACTCGATGGCTCCAAGGGTAAAACTAGCAGAGAACGTGCAGCCTGGTGATAAAATTGCAGCGAGGTAGCCCGGTGGTAGGATTGGCCCAGAGATAAGACTGGCCCGTGGATAGGACTGGCCCGGAGATAGCACCCTCGCTCGTGTGTGAGGTTTGCTGGAGATTCGACGGTCTCGGTCTTGTAAATGAGCTCGAAAAGCCTCTAGTGCAGTAGTTAAATCTCGATAAATCGGTGGTGTCAAAACACAAACAGAAACCAACACAATATCCCCAAAGAACGGTAGTATAAAGTTAAAATACCTAAATGTTGAGACACTATGACTGCACTAAAGCAAATCCTGTCGCCTCGAAGGGTATTTCTAAAAGAACTCTCTATTCGTTTCGGTCAATCTGCCTTTCCACTATCACGAGATTAGAAAAAAAGAACGTCGAATCAAGAAGAAGATGAGCTGAAAAATGCCAAGTGATTCGATACGTGGAATAATTCTAAGATAATAAACGACTTAATTCTCGTTGATTATGGTAGTAAAACGACGGCGGGAGTCACAATTAATGAGCTGAAATTAAATGGTTCAAGAAATACTAGACTATGATTATTCCTCAACAAAACGATCAACTTTTAAAAATCTAAATCGGCAGCAGCAATTACGGGAAATAGCCCATTCCTACTACCCAATGCTACCAACACTACCAACCGAATATTGCTAGGATTACAGCAGGCCGCGTGGAAAGAAAAAGATAAATATCTGAAACCAGCCGGAGCCAGAGGTCCCAAAAAGTTTTGTCAGAAGTTCTCAAAAGTTATCAAATATTTAAACCAAAATTAAAATATGAATTTCACTGATCTAATGAAGCCTAAATGCAGGTTTTATTAATACAATTCTTAAAAATATAAAACGGTTTGCTGGCCGTTCTACGGTAATGTAATATAAATTAAGCAAAGTTATAGGTACGAATAACATAATATCCTATTTTAATGATTTGATCAAACCTAAGCGATCTGTGGTTCGCTTATCAACTAAAATAAATATAATCACAAAGTGTTAAAAAAGCTAATACAAATATAATCGTTAACCTCCTTTAGAAAAAAATCAATTTACATTAATAAATGCGGCAATCCTAAGCTTATTGACAGCAAATCGGACCAATAAATTTAGAACTAATTAACCGAAGAGTATTGACCTCTTTTCAATAATTCTCACCGCAAAATACAGCATTTTTTTTGCTAAATGCAGCATATACAATGAAAATTAAAAATATTAAATTTAGAAATATTTTACACTGGTCAAATCGGAATATTACACATAATTGAAAGGAAGCTAAGATTGTTTTTATAATTTATTAAAAATATAAACGTGTTTTTAACATAAAAACACCACTATGAATCTAGAAGTACAAAATAATATTATTTCGAAATTTGAGGAAGAGGTATGTCTGAAAAAAAAAATGACGGCATCAGTTTAATAAAGACAAATTAGCCTTTTAGAGCAAATGTCAACGTTTTTTTTACTTGCAACTCCAAAACTTATAGCTTCTCAAAAATCGTAATTTCGTAACACTCACTTCAATTTTGGATTAGTTTGCTCCAGTAGTTTGAGAAGAAGAAGCAGGTTATTAAAATTATTTATCTGAAAAAATCCAAAAAATCTAATTATTATTCATTAACGTGGTAATATCCCAGGTCGAATTTATAATACCGATTCTTGGAAGGTTTTCAAAAAAAAAATAATTTTTTTTTGATGTGCACGAGACTCTCGGCCAGACCGAGACCAAGACCGAGACCACAAAATGTCTAGTCTCCGCGAGACCGAGACGAGACTCGAAGACTGCGAGACTTCAATAGTCTCGTCTCGTCTCGGTGAGACCGAAGCACTAGATGAAGTGACTACGATAGAGGAAGTAGTGGCTGCAGTATCGGAGGAACTTAATATAAAACCAGACTCAATCGATGTTAGGGCAATACGTCCTGCTTTTGGAAGTAGACAAAACGTCACAGTCATCCTAAACTCCGAAAATGCGAGAAAGCTTGTCCAGATGGAAAATATAAAAATAGGCTGGGTGAAATGCAAGGTTTAAGAGAGAGTGAGAACAAAAAAGTGTTTTAGATGCTGGGAACAAGGGCACGAAAAGGAGCAGTGTGGAGGTCCAGATAGACAGAAACTTTGCATGAAATGCGGGGAAGAGGGACACAAAGCTCAGGAGTGCAAAAATAAACCCTTCTGCGTTCACTGCAACAAAGTAGGACATCAATTTGACAGTGTAAGATGCCCAAAAGTATAAAGAACAGATTTTATAAATGATCAAGATCTTACAAATTAACACAAACAGAAGTCGTCCAGCCCATGACATGGCCCTAGCAACTGCAATAGAAGAAAATGCTGGCATAATAGCGCTAAGTGAACCTAATGTAAAAGCAATAAGGAACCGCAAAGACTGGGTTCAAGACGATCGACCAGATACTGCGATAAAAGTTATGGATAAAAACATAATAATTAGAGCACAGGGCCAAGGACATGGATTTACGTTTCGTTTTGTATAGCTGCTACGCCTCTCCAAACAAGGACTTAGAAGAACTGGAAGAAACTCTCTCAGAAATAGGTAACAAAATTATATCAAATAAAGAAAAAGCCATCATAGTGGGAGACTTTAACGCGAATCGCCACATACAGACCAGAGAGGAAATATCTTGTCAGAATGGTCAGCAGAACACGACTTGATCTGTGTCAATACGGGCAATACACCGACTTTTCAGAGAAATGATTCCCACTCGATACTTGACCTAACCTTTATCACAAGTAATTTAGGAACAAAAGTAAGAAACTGGAGAGTATGTGACAAAGAAAATCTGAGTGATCATAAGTATATCCTTTTTGAGGTAACCAACGCGAAGACAATTACAGGCTACCAACTACAATACGGAGGATGGCAAATGAAAAGGTTCGATAAGGACAAGATTCGTCAAGCATCGGCAGAGGTTATAGACAACTTACAAACAGCAAATCGAAGTGAAACCGTCTCCGGAACTTTAAAAGAAGTATGTAACCGCGCGGAAAAAAAAGGCACAATGTGCATCGAAAGAAACCAGTCTTCTGGTGGACGGAAGAAATTGATTCGCTCCGCCGGGAATGCAATAAAAATAGAAGACTCTACACAAGACACGCACACAACTCCCCTCCTCCAGTAAAACTCCACCTACATGAGCAATACAAGAGCAGTAAGAAAATACTTAGAAATAGCATTAAAGTTGCCAAAAGGAAGTACTGGAGAGACCTATGTGACGAACTGGATTGTGACATCTGGGGCGATGGATATAACTATGAACGCAATGAGACGATTAATGGGATTTTCCCCCAAGCAAAATATGACTATGGAAACTGTAGAAAAGGTAGTCAAACACCTCTTTCCTCTACATAAACCAGTATGCTTTGATTTTGACAGAACTGCGGTATTTATGGATATTACGGAAGAAGAACTGACGATCGCAATCAGTAAACTGAAAATGAACAAAGCTCCCGGACCACAGAATATACCTGCGGAGGGGTTGCGGGAAGTGGCATCCAGCAGAAGTGAATACACTCTGAGAATGTATAATGATATAGTACGCTATAGAACTTTTCCTACCGATTGGAAAAGGGCAAGACTGGTATTAATCCGGAAGGGGGAAAAACCAGTAGATTCTCCTTCGTCCTATAGACCGGTGTGTCTTCTCGATGTGGAAGGTAAACTCCTCGAGCAAGTGATCCTGATAAGAGTTAAGCAGGAAATAAGCCAAAAAGGGGACCTAGCAGAAGAACAATATGGTTTCCGAGAAGGGAGGCAAACAACAGACGCAATAAACAAGGTTATTCGGATAGCAAGAGAGGCGGCTGCTTTCGCACCTCAAAACCGATGGCTATGTGCGGTTATAACGCTTGACGTAAAAACGCCTTTAACAGCGCTTCATGGCAAAGAATCCTGGACAAGTTACTGGAAAGAGGAGTGGAAAAAAGTCTAATCAACTTGATAGCATCCTACCTGTCTGAGAGGGCAATTATCATAGAGGCTGAAGGTCAGACCAAAAACATAGAAATCAGCAGAGTCCCACAAGGATCTGTTTTGGGACCGACATTATGGAACACACTGTATGACGACCTCTTGTGAGTGAAACTACCGGAAGGAGTCACACTGACCGGTTTTGCGGACGACGTAGCGCTGACGGTAGTGGCCCGGCCTGAGCAAATACTAAAAAACAATGCAGACATTGCTCTTCTAAGAGTGGTCTGCTGGTTGGAAAAAAATCAACTGAGCATGGCGCCAGAAAAGACGGAAGCTGTTCTACTTACTACCAAACGTAAGATGCTGCCAGTCAGCTTTAACGTGCAGGGAACTGTGATCAGGCCCGGCAAGGCTCTGAAATATCTGGGGGTGTGGCTGGACACAAAATTCACGTTTGCCAAACATATCAGCAGAGTGTCCGATAAGGTAGAGAAAACTATAAGCGCCTTAGCCTCCCTCATGCCGAACATAGGAGGACCCAGGGCATCTAAAAGAAAGGTAATGGCTGGAGTGGTGCACTCCCAGATGCTCTACGCTGCGCCGGCCTGGGCTGCTGTGACAAGGAATAAAAAGCTACTCCTTAGGCTAGCACGATTACAAAGACTGGTGTGTCTAAGAATATGCAGTGGATATCGCACCGTTTCAACTGAGGCAATTGGTGTAATTGTAGGAATACCACCAATGGAATTTCAAATAAACGAGAGGGTAGACAGGTACAACGGGGTGGATGCTAGTGTCGCAAAGCGAAAGATGCTTGCAGGATTGCA
This sequence comes from Pissodes strobi, assembly GCA_016904865.1. Taxonomy (NCBI): domain Eukaryota; kingdom Metazoa; phylum Arthropoda; class Insecta; order Coleoptera; family Curculionidae; genus Pissodes; species Pissodes strobi. The sequence goes on from MU187094.1 coordinate 13,222, forward strand.
GGATAAATGGGAAACAACACAGAAAGGACGGTGAACAAAAAGATTAATACCAGTCATCGAAACATGGATAGATAGAACACATGGAGAAGTGGACTATTTTCTCACGCAGGCGCTATCTGGACACGGTTGTTTTAGGAACTATCTATATGAGAGAGGCATTGTGGATTGTGAAAACTGCAAATATTGCAAGCGAATGGACGACGTAGAACATACGCTTTTTGTGTGCCCAAGATGGAATGAGCTTCGAGCAGAATATACGCAAAGCACAGGATTATACCTTCAGGCAGTCAACATAATAAATGAATTAACTACATCACAAGATTCGTGGCAGAATATATATAGAGTAATCCGTGGGATCATAGAAACCAAAGAGAGAGAAGAAATGACTTAAAAAGACAGCGAACATACCAAAGAAGCAATCTAAGAGAGAGGCTCCTGAACCCCTAATCTCGTAAGAGGACGGTGGAAGTAGGGAAAGGGCCTAAAACGGTTAGCATTCTGAAGGAATGCGAAAGCGGTACCAGGATGATGACCTATATTCGAGGGGGGCCACTTGTGATCAGCGTGCTCTTCCTACGTCCCCCAACAAGAAAAAAAAAAGATACCGACTGATTATCGGGTGAGCATACTTTTCACCAAACTCCAGCTCTGAATGTTACCAAGCATTGCTGCTGAGTCACTCAGAAATAAATCTGAAGATTATCAATTCCTGATATTTAATCTCTATTGTCTTGAATAGCATTGGTACCAATTTTAGTCTCGATGCCGCGCCGGAGCCGCCTGGCCGCCGAGGGTGTCGTTGATTCGATGTACTTTCTAGAACTTCAGCAGCTGAACTCAGTATCTAATAGAATGGGAAGGATTCTGAACCTGGTCTTAGCAGACGGGTTTACCGACACGTGTTTGTCGCAGAGCAACTGGTTCTTTTTACACACCGAGTCGGAGATCAAACACCTAGTAAGCATTTTCAATCAGGTGTTATTTACTGGCATTGGCCTACACGTGCCGAAAAGAATATAATTAAAAAAAACAAAAACAAAAAAGGGTTCAGCACACTGATTATATGAACTACTCAAATGTTCGCCGGGAGGTTTAATGAAGTACCGATATGTGGATATTTTTGGCTATTTATCATCGCCCTAAAGAAAAACTCGAACCTACTCAGCTTTATGGTATATGAAGACCAAGAGCTTACTGACTCAAACGACATAGCAAATGCGTTCCAACATCACTTTTGGTCATGATATTCCAGCCACAAGGACTTAGATCTTACCGAGGCTGATCCTGTGGATGCGTACCATTGGTGAAATCAAGCAAGGAATGAGGAACTTGGACACATCCAAGAAGGCTTGGTCCTGCTGACATCCCTCCTATTCCTGAGAAACTGCGAATCATCACTTGCTCTACCGCCGCGGCCGTGTACTTTGACAATTGTTGACGGCCGTTCGAATCTGTTACATTTCCTGACATCTGGAAGGTCTGAAACCGTGTCTCTTTTTTGAAATCAGGAAACATGAGAAAGTTGCATGTATTATTTAAATAGAAATGGAATTATATACTTTCTTCGTAATTAAGTTGGGGGTTGGAACATTCGGTAAAATACACTACAACACAGTTTTATCCACAATTCCGAAACATAATTTTTGAAGTCGACGCACCTTTCGCTAACCATGTTAGCATCATCAGGAGTTCTTAATCATCTCCTGACAATGCTGACATGGTTATCGAAATGCGTGTCAAGTGCAAAAATTCTGTTTCGCGATTTCTCTTCTTGCTTAGATTCGCCTCTGACGCGGGATCTCGTTACTTTCTGCCAATCACAAGTTGTTCGAGAGTATTATCACTAATGAAATTTTGGAAACGTGCTCAAATTGCATCATATTAAAGCAGAATGACCTTTATAAAGGGCGTTCTGCATTTACTAGTCTGAAGGTTTGCCAGAATTACCTGTTTCCGTACTGGTAGCAGGAGGCCAGGTTAACGTCATCTACACCGACCTATCTAAGACATTTGACAGCGTCTGTCATGAGCTCCTTCATAAGAAACTATCTGATACAGGCATTTCTGGCACTTACCTTCATTGCATTAACTCATATCTATCTCGGTGTCGCCAAAGAGTAAGAGTTCGTGGATCCATTTCTGGAGATGTTTTATGTCTTCTGGTATCCCTCAGGGATCCCATCGCCTTTGTTCTTTTTTTTTGCTATTTATTGCTATGTGTTGTCCTATTTTGAAACATCGAAATGTCGGCTGTAGGCCGATGATTTCATCTTTTACAGCGTGGTTTCACCAAACTTCACTTGCTTGCAGTTCGATCTCAATAGTCTGGTGACCTGGACTAAACAAACTACTTGCGTTCAATGTTAACAAGTACCTATAAGATGTTACGACTCCACAAACGTGCCAATCCATTGAATACGTAGTATAAAACTGGCAACAGTACTCTGGAGGGTGTTTCAATGATCTGCGATCTTGGTGTCATCTTCGACAGTCAGCGGAGCTTTAATCTCCGCATCGATAACATTGTTATGAAGAGTCTTAGGGTCTCTGGAGTTAATAAAGCATAACACGCGATATGTTGAAGACTAACGTGTTTGTACAACTGATTGGCCCGGTCCAATGTTGAGCACTGCTTCATCATATGGACTTCCCACTACTAATGCCACATCAACTGCTTCGAAAGTGTATACAGTACCTGCTGTATGAGCTTAGATTTCTTTATACAGATGTGCCATATGAAATCAGGCATTTTTTTGTGTTGCATGCACAGTCTCCAACTAATGGAGCAGTACGCTGTTAGGATCACTATGCTTTCCTGTCCCTACTAGAAGAACCAGACGAACGTGGCTATTCCATCAAAGAACCTACCGCACAAATTATGGTCAATCAGCTTTCATAAGGCGGTTGGTGTATAACTATAACACCTTCTACTCGGAATGTGATATTTTCATCGCAATATCATACACCTATTAATTGGAACCCATTTGTAAAGATGTCATTTTTGTTTATCTTTATTTAGTATATTCCAAACGTCGGCGGTGACAACAAACTTTTGAAAAAAGTTGGTGTCCGATGATTATCCATTTTTTATATACTTGGTTATGTGAAGTATCCGTCATTGTCAATCAAAAACAATGGTCTGTTAACTTCTTTTAAAGAATGCTGAGAAAAAGATATAATAGTCATAATGAACAATCACAGCTGATAATTTTAAATATATTGTTTTTTTTTCAACTAGAAAATGAACAAGTTCGAAACGGAATCGCACTTCAAATTGAGACTGTAACTGTACAATATTGATTGGCAAAAACATACGTTTTTTCTCACCTGGATGACGTAACTACAAATGGGTATAATTCCGACTTTATCATCACTTCCGAACAGACCGGATGATATACAATTATGTCATAAGTGATTCAAACAATGCACGTTAATATCTTTGAAACTACCGGTCACCCATGAAAAAAAGATTACCACGAAATGGAAAAGGTTATTAGCATTCTATTTAATGATTTGCAAAATATGCTACAATTTTGTATTAAATATTAATTATAAAATTAAATTTTTAAGAAACATATTTTTAGAGGTTTAGAAAACTAAACTATGAGTAAGGAAGCCCGTATGGTGCTAGGTTACTTCAACTAATTAAAACCTAAAAATAAAAGATAAGAAAGCCAAAAAAATGAGCGATATTCGAGTAAATTTATTGTTAACCAGTATATTCGTTAAATGGCCAATACAATACTAAAACTTAAATCGTACTGAATGACTAATGCATTTCGAGACATTAAATAATACCATTATTTACTAGATAGTGATGCAGTCCTCAAAATTTACCAAAAAATCTTTCGTTTACGAATTCCTGGAGCCATTTATGGGCAAAGGATTATTTACGTCAACAGGTAATTATATCGAATGCATTTAAAACAGTTTTCTATTAACTGAAATTTCAATTTTCAAGGTATCAAACACAAAACTCAGCGAAAGCTACTTCAGCCGCTTTTTGGACCGAAAGTTCTAGAAGGCGACAGCATTCTGTTTCAAAAGCATGCCGAAAATTTAGTAAATCTTATGGAAGCACATTCGGGCAAAGGTCTTTTTGATATACTGCATATTCTACATGAATCAGCTTTCGAAGCTACGATGGGTAAGCTAACTGCATAACATACCTTAAGAATATTTTCAATATTTTGACGCAATCATCCCTGCAAAGAGCTATGACTAGAATGGGAGATAAATTAACATGATTTATTATTATTATGTAGGTAAGTAATTTGAATATTTTATGGGATGTCACTAATGTTGATTTTACGTAATCGCTTTTATTATTATTATTTGGGACAACTTTTGAACAAGGGACCATTTTATTCAACCAATACGCGGTAATTTTGGCCTCATTGCAAAAATTATCTGGCCGCAGCCAGATCAAACAACTCATCTGAAGCCAGGAAAATTTCTTGGAAAACTGCTTCCAAATTAATAGTTTGGGATTTCTGAAGAAGTTTTTGTGTTGTCGATGCCTCTGGCATAAATAAAATACTGTATTTTTTTGCTTCGGTACCAAATTTTATTTGGCCCATGCTTCAAGGATTGTAGTGTATTTTAAGCTTAATCACAAACAAATATATAATTTTTAAAATATCTTTTTATAATTTGAAAAACAATTAATATATTAAATACTTACAAAAGAAAATCGACAACATAGAAAGTGCTTCAATTTGGAATTTTTAATATTTAAGCAGTTTTTCGACAAACTTTTCAGCAATTCAAATGGCCTTTTTGATTTTATTTTTGGGTCACCCTGCAAAAAAAAAATCAAACGTATGGTATACTTCTGATAACATTTTGTAACACTTATCTCCTTCCTAGCTCAATTCGTGAACATACTATATTATTTGAGTATGTAGACCGACTTTAAAAGGCGATTCCTTGGCCAATAATGTCAAAATGTTCATGTAAAAATTCGCTTCAAGATACAAGGCGTTATATTATACATTTTTCCAAGGCAAGAGGATGAGTATATCTGTTATTCAAGCTTGGTATGGGTTCACTACCCAAGCGCCTTCAGCGCTTGGGTAGTGAATGAAACTGAGTCGTCGAGTAAAATCAGCATCAACTCCATTCTTCTCGAAAAGGGCTGCGAATGAAAACTTGAAATTTGACACATTTTTAGGCAACATTTGAAGGCCGTCTAAGATTTGTTTTTGGAGATCCGATTTTCCCATTACCGAATTATTACTTCAAAATGTTCCTGCAATACACAAAATTTATTAATTTTAATGAAATTTGATGCACACGTTTTTTTGACGGTCTTCCAAACCTTATTAATATTAGCAAAAGTTGGAAAATGGCGTGTATTTTTTTAGTGTGTACATTTTTGAAAAAGTGGCCATGTTGGGTCTCTCTAGCGCCGAAAAGTCGAAATTCGAAAAAAAAAACGCCGAGACAACACTTCGATAGGCAATTTGGAACTCTCTAAATACTTGTTTGTTTCGAAAATGTCGGAAAATGGACTTTTGAGCGAAAATGATAAAGCATCGAAAAGGAGCCATATTGAGTCGTTCTAGCGCCGAAAAAGTAGCGAGAATCGAAAAAAAAACCGAGGCAACACTTCGATAGGCAATTTAGAGGAGAAAAACTCTCTAAATACTTCTTTGTTTCCAAAATGTCACGACATGGACTATTGAGGGAAATATTTTTTCGAAAAATCGATTATATGACGAGAATCTACGAAAAATTTTACACATAGACACTTTAGAAATGAGGGGGGAAAGGAGCCATATTGGGTCGTACTAGCGCCGAAAGCGTCGCGAGACAACAGCATCGTCAATTTAGAGAAGAAAAAGTCTCTAAATACTTCTGTTTCGAAAATGTCGGAAAAATGGTCTTTTGAGCCAAAATGTTAAAAGATCGATTTGTAGATTAAAGAAATGAAGGTTTAAATTTTTTTAAATATTTTTTTTATAGAAAAATCGATTACTTGTCGAGAATCTACGAAAAATTCTATACGTAGACACTTTAGAAATGAGGGGGAAATGGAGCCATATTGGGTCGTTCTAGAGCCGAAAATGTCGCGAGGATCGAAAAAAAATTCGAGACAACACTTCGTTAGGCAATTTAGAGGAAAATAAAGCTGTAAATACCTCGAAAATGTAGAAATAATGGACTTTTGAGCGCAAATGTTAAAACATCAATTTGTAGGTCAGCGAAATGAAGGTTTTAATTTTTTTTTCTCGAAAAATTGGTTAGGTACTTAGGTCAAATATTCGAAAAACTCTACACGAAGACACTTTAAAAATGAGGGGCAAAAGGAGCCATATTGGGTCGTTCTAGCGTCCAAAAACTCGCGAGAATCGAAAAAAAGAACGAGACAGCACTTCGATAGGCAATTTAGAGGAGAAAACTCTCTAAACACTTCGAAATGTCGGAAAAATACTTTTGAGCGAAAATGTTCAAACATCGATTTGTAGATGTAAGAAATGAAGGTTTTAATTTTTTTCTCGAATCTTTTTGTTATAGAAAAATCGATTACTTGACAAGAACCTACGAAAAATTCTACACGTAGACACTTTCTAATGAGGGGGAAAAGGAGCCACATTGGGTCGTTCGAGCGTCACTTCGATAGGGAATTTAAAGGAGAAAAACTCTCTAAGTACTTCGAAAATGTAGGGAAAATAGGCTTTTGAGGGAAAATGTTGAAACATCGATTTATAGATCAAAGGAATGAATGTCAAATTTTTTCTCAAAAAACATTTTTTATAGAAAAATCGATTATTTGACGAGAATC
>MU187094.1:20018-42020 GCA_016904865.1 Pissodes strobi
GAAAATAGGCTTTTGAGGGAAAATAGTGAAACATCGATTTATAGATCAAAGGAATGAATGTTTCAACTTTTTTCTCGAAAAACATTTTTTATAGAAAAATCGATTTTTTGACGAGAATCTACGAAAAATTCTACACGTAGACACTTTCTAATGAGGGGGAAAAGGAACCATATTGGGTCGTTCGAGCGCCAAAAAGTCGGGAGGATCGAAAAAAAAACAGAGGCAACACTTCGATAGGCAATTTAGAGGAGAAAAACTCTCTAAGTAGTTCGAAAATGTAGGGAAAATAGACTGTTGAGAGAAAATGTTGAAACATCGATTTATAGATCAAAGGAATGAATGTTGACGGAAAATGTTGAAACATCGATTTATAGATCAAAGGAATGAATGTTTCAATTTCTTTCTCGAAAAACATTTTTTTATAGAAAAATCGATTATTTGACGAGAATCTACGAAAAATTCTACATGAAGACACTTAAGAAAGGAGGTGGAAAAGGGGCCATATTGGGTCGTTCTAACGTCGAAAGAGTTGCCAGAATCGAAAAGAAACGAGAAAAACTTCAATAGGCAATTCAGAGGAGAAAAACTCTCTAAATACTTCGAAAATGTAGGGAAAATGGACTTACGAGGGAAAATGTTGACACATCGATTTGTAGGTCAAAGAGAGTAAGGTTTTAATTTTTTTTCATGAAAAATATATATTTTTTACTTATAGAAAAATCGATTACTTGACGACATGTAAGATGAGGGCGGAAAAGGGGCCATATTGGGTCTTTCTAGCACCAAAAAAGTCGAGAGAATCGAAATAAACCGAGACAACACTTCGATAGGCCATTTAGAGGAGAAAAACTCTCTAAATAGGTACTTCGAAAATGTAGGGAAAATGTTGAAACAACAATTTATAGATCAAAGAAATGAATGTTACCATTTTTGTCGAGAATCTATGAAAAATCGTACACGTAGATACTTTAGAAATGATGGCGCCTTTTATACAGGGTGAGCTAGTGTTGGCCATTTGGAGATTTGACACGACACATCACCACATAATATTTATTTCTGGAAGACCACCAAAATTTTGCCTTTTGAAGCTCTCACTTCTGTGGTGTTCTGTTCTCGAGAAAAACAGGAAATATCTATTCCTACAGCCTTTTCATTCCTAATTTCGAAAATATTTGGATTTAAATTTTAACAACAAATTAACAAATAAATAAGATATGGGGTTGTTGTTCCAAATAAAATTTGTTAAATTCCTTTATGTTCTCTGGATTTTTTATTATTTTTCAATTTCAAGCCCTGTATCTTGAATAAAACCCATTAAGTACCCATATTTATGTAAGCATTTCACCCTGGAATTAATCAACGAATTCTCTCACAGCTAAACTACAAAATTTGGCATAATTGGGCACGCTGATTGCCTACCAAATTTCCAGATTTTCTTTCATAGAAGCCAAAATATCTTTGGTATCATCATCATCATCATCCCACAATTTATTCTGATTACATTCTGATATGTCACAACCCTTACGAATAATGTTTTCCCATAACCATTACTGGAATGATGCTGTAATTCAAAAACTACCGAAGAACGTGTCGCAAAGTTTGGTATGTCAGAAGCATTCTTCTTCATCTATACTTATCTTGTTGAGGAAATTTGAAAAAGTATACCAGTTCCGTTGTGCTGAAAAAAATATTTCACCAACAATTTGATTGAAAATGCCTGGAAGCCGTCCTAACAGAAAGGAAGAAGAGAATGACAATAACCTTGTTTTGAACAAGGAAGTGGAAGTTGATCAAAAACAATCGGAAGATGGAAACGGAGAATGGAAATTAGTACAGAATAAAAGGAGAAAAATGGACCCCAGAATGAGGCCGATCTCAATCGAGGGTAAGAAAGAAACCCCCACCACACTGAAGGTTGCGGTACCAAAAAATTATTCGTGGTTGTTTGTGTCCCGACTAACAAACGACACAAAACCCGAAGATATCGAGAAATATCTAAAGTCGAGTTGCAACGTCGACTGTGAATGCGAGCAGATAAAAACAAAGTGGAGGCAGAAATATAGTTCCTTTAAGGTTGGTGTACCTAAGGATAAAGAGTCCGTCATTCTAGACGGAAACGTTTGGCCAGTTGGCATTCAAGTTAATAAGTTTTTAAACCTAAGAAGACTAGAGTCCCAACAGGGGCAAAGCCTGACGGTGATAAATCGTCAAGTGTGAGACTGCTACAATATTCAACGCCGCAGTAAGGCAGGAGCCCTTTGGAAACGGGTAACTCAAAAATAAATTTCAAGCTAATTAATGTGAATGTAAGATCTCTACGTAATAAGGTGCTTGAACTGGAAGCCAGCAGTCATGGAGCAGAACTTGGAAATACTATGTGTGACTGAGCATTGGCTCACGAAAGAAGAATTGGAGGTGCTAAATATGAACAAGCTAAATGTAGGAAGTTATTTTGCTCGAAAAGACCATAGAGGAGGAGAGTCTGCAATATTTTATAAGAATTCCTTGACTGTGCGACCTCTAGATCATATAGCAGGGTTAAATATTGAAACAATTATTGAAATCAGTTCATTATTTATAAATAAATATAACCTTTATGTAATATCATTTTATAGACCTCCAAATGGTTCCTTTTATTCTTTTATGGAAATACTTGAACAGGTACTTGTAAATATAGATTTAACGAAAAAAGTTGTTCTTGCTGGCGACTTCAATGTAAACTTTGGTACTGCTGATAGAGAGTGCACACTGCTTTGTGACGTTTTAGGGAGTTATGGCTTTGCTATGACGCACTGTGATGGCACAAGGCAGGGTGCATGCTTAGATAATATCTTTATTAATTTTGACACACATTTTCTAGCTTCAACCACAGATTTACATCTGTCGGATCATCAGTGTCAAAGAATAGAATTTGATTTGGATGTTTTGGCGGAAGGTGTAGTGCGTAGCAGGAGGGTTTATAGGCCTATTACTCAGTTGGGACTGCATAGGTTCTACAGCTCCATGGAGGGTATAAACTGGGACTTTATTTTGCTCAGTGATGACCTAAATGTTGAGGGGAAATTTGAGTATTTCTGGGTGAGATTGAGGGTGCGTTTCTGCGGTCGTTTCCAGAAAACACTTATATTGTAAGATCTGATCAATCTAATAATATTACCTGGTTTGACAATGATCTTAGAGAGATGCGCGAACATTTAAAATTTCTTAGTGAAGCGTATAATCAATATAAAAATGAAGCAAACAAGGCTGAGTTAAACAATTTTCGTCTTAAATATAAACATGAAATTAAAAAAGCTAAAATTAGGGCTAATGATAACCTTGTAAACAATTCCAAAAACCCCATAAAAACTATGTGGAACATCATTAATGAAAAAAGAGGTAAATCATCAAAAGCCATATTGGAAGATTCGGTAGGTATCTCGGCTGACGAATTTAATAACTATTTTTCAGAAATAGCTCAAACCCTCTCCAATAGTATAGAGCCTATTGATAAGGATCCGCTTACATTTTTAAATGCATTAAACTTAAAAAATAATAGTTTATTCACCTTTAATGAAGTGAGTTATAATGAAGTTAGGGACATTATTTCTGACTTAAAAAATAAGAACAGTACTGATATTACGGGATTAAACATTAAACTAATAAAAACAATAAAAAATATTATAATAATTCCATTTACAAAACTAATTAACCAATGTATAAATGCCAGTGTTAACTGGCAAGCTTTGGTAATACCTGTATTCAAAAAGGGTGATCCTCAGAGTACTGAAAATTATAGGCCAATTTCCCAATTGCCTATATTCTCAAAGATATTTGATAAGTGCATGGCAATAAAAATGACCGAGTATTTTGAATCAAACAAACTCTTCACTAACTGTCAATTTGGCTTTCGTAAAAACAAAAATACTGTACAGGGTATTTAAAACTTGGTATCTTATGTGAACGAGGTCTTTGAGACAAAGGACTACGGCTCTGTAATGTTTTGTGACCTTAGCAAGGCATTCGACTGTGTCTGTCATAGCATTCTCCTGAAAAAACTTATGCATTATAACTTTCATCCAAAGGGTCTTAAGCTTGTTAAGTATTATTTGAGTAACCGCACCCAAATTGTGAAGGTAGCTGTTGGGGTGTCAGCAAGAAGGAGTATTACTGTAGGGGTGCCGCAGGGCTCCATTCTTGGTCCCCTACTCTTTCTAATATATATAAATGATCTACCCCTTAGCGATCAGACTTCAGATTTTATCTTTTTTGCTGACGACACAACAGTTGCTGTGCGGGGTGACGCACTTGATAGTACTCAGGAGATGTTGCGGCGGGCACGGCGAATGACAAGTGAGTGGTTTGCATCAAACAGGCTGCTTTTGAACAGGGAGAAGACGCAAACAGTGGTTTTCTCCTTGAGGGATACTGATGAGGTGAATGGGGATATTGACAGAGTGAAATTTCTGGGAGTTTGGCTGGATCCAGGGCTCAACTGGGATTCCCACATTGAGAGTGTATGCAGCCGAATGAGGGGTGGCGTATTTGCATTGCGGGGTTTGGCGGGAAATGTATCTAATAAAATTCTACGAACAGCTTATTTTGCCCTTGTCCACTCTGTAATGACGTACGCTTGTCTAGTGTGGGGCCATGCTGCCCAGAGATGGAGAGTGTTCGCCCTGCAGCGAAGGGCGGTGCGGATCGCTGCGGGATTGGATACAGACACGACTGCCGGGACGCCTTTACTGTTTTGGGTATATTGACTTTTCCCTCGTGTTATATACTTGAAAATCTTCTGTACATAAAGAATAATCCTGCTAAGTACCAGTCATATAAGAATATACATGAATATGATACCCGGAATAAGAATGACTGTGTTGTACAATACTGTCGACTTAAACGTAGTCAAAATGCCCAGGGCCATTTTGACTACGTTTAAGTCGACAGTAAAATTTTATAACAGGCTGCCAGAGGGTATGAGGGAGTTGCCGGCAATGCAATTTAAAAAGGCCTGTAAAGATCTTTTATGTAAAAAAGCAGTATATAGCTTGAATGAGTTCCTGAATTGTGATCTGAATGTCGTGTAGTTTTTTTTCTTTTCACTGTTTGTAATATGTTCAATAATATTGTTTATGCAAATTTTGTTTGAATGTGTTTAGTGATAGTCATTTTAATTAACATTGCATTCGATGCTCTATGTTTTATACTCATTGACCTGTGTAAACACTATGTGTATTGACATCAATAAATTATTTGTATTACCAGTTATACCCGTTTACTTGTCCATTTAAGAAAAATGTTGCTCTTTCATTGATTTTTTCGAACAATATTTTTGGAAATTTCATGCTGCCATTCAGAATTTTGCCTTATCTTAAAATAGCTTTTACAAATTTTTCGCTCATTTCTGAATTTAAATCTAATTGTGTATGGCCAGATGCCAGACTATTATAGGTATTCCTATTCTGGGTGGGTAATTTCCCACGAAAAATCAGAATAATTATTCAGCGCCTTTCTGATAGCATAAATGAAACTAATTCACAATTAAATTTAGTCGTTTTGATGCCCCACACGATCCCAAAATGTGGTTATTAAAGACGATTTTTTCCAATGAAGTTTTACGGAAATATCGTGAATTTGTTAATAATAATGCATTCTCGAAAGTTGCATATCATTTAAACTACTAGTTACTGAAAATTGCTGAATATTCAGTTTAGCTTTGCAAATAATGAAAATTAAATTCATGATAAGTATTATTTTATTTAACAAATAAATGAAGACTCGACAACACCTTTTGCGAGTGAAGATTTTTTCAGTATGTCTCAGTATAGTCAAAAAATATAGAGACGTTGGCAACGTTGCCAGCACAATTTTTGATTTCAAGTCTAATTAGCAGCTTCTAGTTTTGAATGAATTATTCTAGTATCTTTTTTATCGCAAAACAGGCTTGCGAGATCTCAGAAAGCAACAGGAATAAAAGTTGACGCTCTTTTTCAGATATTCTGGTAGAAGATAAAAATGACCACGACATTGATTACAAGGACATTCCTGGCTATGTCAGACGGTAAATAAGCCATACATTTCATTAATTATTTTAAATCATAATGGCAATAATTCTAATATTTATTAGTTTCTCTATTCTAGCTTTTATCACATATTTTCACAAAGAGTTATGACATTTTGGCTGTGCTCAGAAACCATATACAAACTAACTAGTTTCTACAAGGAGCAACAAAAAATGGTGAAGATTGCGTCAACATTGGTAGAAGATGTGAGTATAATCTACTAATATTTTCATGCAGTCGGTAGCTTTTTGGGAGTAAAGGATTTTGGAGGCGTTTCCTTTCAAGCTTTCTTGAGCTCAACGAGGTTTCCTATATAGGTGGGCAAAACAGGGTACTAAAATTTTGAGTCTGCGAATAAGGCAGTATCAATGTTATAGTACCAACTATTTAATAATAATATTTTAACTGAAAAAAAAACTGAACCTTCATCTTATATTACAGTAAAAAGAAAATAATCTTATCGGAGAGAGAAACACTTATTGACAGTGTTCACAAACAAGTATTGCTGTGTCATCTTCATCGCCTACACCTGCACATCAATTCTGAACCCATTTGCGACAACTAGAACAAATTATTAATCCATGTGTGGAACTTGAATTAAAGATCTTCGCAGCATACGAAGTCAGTGTCACTATCTCTGCCTCCTAAATCTGACTACTTTTTTAGTTTTTGTCAATTCAGATTTCTTGATTAGCGGCAATTTGCTTTGGTCATCTGCTCTCTTTCATTTTACCGATTTCTCTTTGGTAGATTCACTTTTTTCTTCAGCCAATTCCAGCTCTGTTTAAGGGTAAACACGTAAAAATTACGGTTTTGCACCTTTTTCTTGACACTCGTTTCTTGGATTGATTTACTTTAGGCATTGCTAAGATCACTTTGGGGCTTGCAAACTCAAAACGTGTCACTTTCTTTGAACGATCATGGTTGAGGCTCGGGCGTCTTCTTTCTGATTGACTATACAGCATGCTAGTAGGTATAATAAACAGCTATCAGCTCAATCCTAGTGATCCGTAGTCCGCTTACCTGTTTCAAACCATTACCCTCCTACTTAACTCGCACTCTAGTGGTTTTCTTGCTGTTTTTGCTTTTTTTGCTGTTTTTACTCTCCTTTTGCAGTAAAAACAGCAAAAAACAACAAAAAACAAACAGCAAAAAAACGACTAGAGTACGAGTTAAGTAGGAGGATAATTGTTTGAAACAGGTAGTGGGACTAGGGATCACTAGGATTGAACTGATAGCTGTGTATTATACCTACTCATGTTGGTTGTTGAATAGGTTCTACTTGACTTTCAGGTCCACTGGAATCAATTGCTAAGTGAATTGTAGCTGATGGCAAGAAATCTGCTGCAGAAAAACCGGTCATACCAACAGAACAGACCCCGGTTACTGTAAAACTATTTATTGCAGTAATCATTGAAGCTGCTCTTAGATATGCGGCGCTGATTAAGGAGGAAATTTGATGAAGTGTTACTACTCATCCAGAAGTTGTTCGAAGCCGTTTTTTACTTCGACGTTATAATATGCCCTTAAAGGCTTTATAAATGCAACATCCAAGGCCTGAAAATGAAGGGTACAATGAGGTGGAGAGCATAACATTATCATTCCATTTTCTCTACCATAATTGATTGCGCGATGACGAGTCATCTAGCAGAAGCAGAATCAGTGAATCTTCTGAAGCTTTAGAATACTCGACATACTTTTTAAACCATGTAACAAACAATGTTTTATCTATCCACCCTTTTCCATTTAACTAGTCCAATCCACAAAGCGCAGGGTCATCCAAAAACCTTGCTGCATTCGGTTTGGGAAAAATATTAGCATGGGAGGCATATAAGCTCCTTTCTGCAGTGCTAGTTTCATCTCTCTCGACGGACGTCCTTTTAAGGCTATAATTTTTGAAGCCCTCTTTGAATTGACTGTAATTACAGTTTCGTCAAAGTTGTAGATTTTTTCTGCTATTGATTGACATTTCTTCTAACAGTTTAAAGAGTTGTTGTACAGCCACCATCGGCGAGCTTTCTGATTGACATGTCTTTATGCCTAGTAAAAACACCTGCATTCTTTCTCGGCTGTTTTACCACAGTTTAATTTAGAATATCTATAGACTCTGGTTTTACGATCTTTGTTAAACGGGCGCTCAATCCGATTTTGATCAGCAAGTTGAAAGGCACGTACCCCGCATTCTGTCAAAGACAGTCTACAAAATCTCGCTTCCATATATTTAAGACAATTACAAATTCTTCTTCTTGACGGGGACTAAAAACACACATTTTACTTCCTAAATCCATTGGTTTGGCACTACAAATCTTTGCAAAGTGGCGTGATCTTCGCGAGTTTTATCTTTCTTTTTCTTGGAAAGATGTCTGCTTTATAAGTCAAAACACCACTGAATTTGCTGACGATATCTCAAGTTATCCTAGCTGGTATGGAAGCTTTCATCCCCGTTTCTATGAAACGTATCTCAAACAGTAAACCACGGTTTGGGAAAAACTGCTCAAAAGCAGTCAATACGACAGCCGAAAAAAGAAGCAGCGTCACGACTAAAAACCAGTGTAAGCAGACCGTTGACGAGAGCAAGGAGGGATATAGCGAGCAGATTAAGAACAAGCTTCTCAACTGTCCTAACGTATCGAGATCCTTTTGGTCAGTTGCCAAAGCTGTCAATCAGGGTTTCTCAGACGTCAATCCCACCAATGACCAAGGATGATGGTTCAATAGCGGAAACGGCCAAAGAAAAAGCGAACATTCTCGCCGAAATATTTGCATCAAATTCTACCTTTGATCATCAAGGAAAGACTCCCCCAACTATCCCGAGAGTGAATTCCTCAATGCCAAGTCTGGTATATCGCCAACGCGAAATGAAACGAATACTCGAAGGCCCAGACACTAACAAGGCCACAGGACCGGATGACGTTCCAGCAATTGTGCTTGGGAAAAGTGCTGCTGAGCTAACAGCTCCACTATGCAAGCTTTTCTCCTATCATACCGAACTGCATGCTTTCCTTCTAGCTAGAAATGCGCTCAGGTGCCAAACCCGAAGAAAGGTAAAAAAAATATTGCTAATAATTACCGTCCCATTGCCTTAGTTTCCATCATATCCAATGTCTTGGAGAAACTGATCAACGAACAGCTTTTAAAATATCTTGAATCGGCAGACATCATAAGCGATCGCCAGTATGGCTTCCGCAAGCACAGATCAACGGGAGATCTCCTGACTTACGTGACCTACCTGTGGACCACCATCGAGAGCTACGGCGAATCTCGTGCAGTGGCTCTCGACATATCCAAAGCATTTGATAAGGTGTGGCATGACGGATTGTTAAGCAAATTGACACCATACGGACTACCACCAGCATTGCTGCTATGGGTTTCCAATTTCTTAATGGATCGAAGCATCCGAGTTGGTATTGATGGATATCCCTCGGAGAAATTTAAACAATGCCGGAATTCCTCAAGAGTATATATTATCTCCCACACTGTTTTTGTTCTATATCAAGGATCTCTTAGACAGGACCAACAATTCTATTTACAGCTTTGCAGATGACAGCACTCTTATAGCCTCATTCATGTCGCGGACTCCAGTGACCGCTGCTCGTTCCCAACGCGAGCAAGAAAATCAGTTTGCTGCCATCAATGAGGATATGAACGCCATCGTGGAAGGGGATGTGGAAAATAGTGTCCAGTTTAACGCAGGAAAGACTCAAGCAGCTGTCTTCTCAAAAAAAACAAGCATCGCAGGACCTGACTTATTAATGACAGGACAAGCAGTGACCCTGGCCTCATTCATAAGCTTGCTGGACATCAACATAGAAAACAACATGTCTTGGCGTAATACAAAATCGCCAAGGCAGCAGCACACAAGCTGCGAGCACTCTATAGAGCAAAAAAGTTGTATAAACGTCATCAGCTCTTAATGTTCTATAAGGCCCATAAGACCATCTCTGTAAATACTGTTCCCATGTGTGGAGCTCGGCACCCAAACAATTGCTCAAGATGTTGGACTCCATATAGAGGAGAGCACCCCGTCTTGTAGATGACACAGAGTTGGCTAAAAACCTTGATAGCTTTGAACATCGAAGAAAACTGGCGAACCTATCTCTTTACTATCAATACCTACTACTACGAAAGGTGTTCGAACGAGCTGGCATTTATGATTTCGCCCAGAGTTGTGCCAAACAGAAACACCCGTCAGACACAAGCTGCCCATCAACATACGATTCAGTTGCGAACATCTAGGACGTCGCTGTTACGGCACTCTTATCTGGAGGACTGCCTCGCTCTGGAATGGACGTTCTCTAACGTCTTACCCGAAAACTGCATCCTACAGCGATTCAAGCAACGTCCACCATTTTCTCCGCACACGCACCGCTCGTTTAGTGGTATAGGATTTTCCTTTTGTGTGAAAAAAAAAGAAACAGAACAACCTCCATTATCTCGTTCTTTTTTTTTACGTGCGCTCTAAGGCAGCTTGAGTAGCAGCAAACGAAATAAATGTTTGATAGTAAGTAAAGATAAGTTTCTAATTACCGCTGTTATAAATAAATAATCATCTCTGTTCCTTCTCGTCTTGATGTTTGCAGGAAAAACAATCTAATTGGACAAACGACAGGATTTTTCTTATTAATGACTAACCATTTAAATGGAGCACATGGTTTAGAGCCATCTTCTGTTGTTTTAATGAATATGGGATTATATTATATTCTGCCTGCTCTTTAGTATTTTTCCTTTTATCAACGTCTACTTCCACTTATTTTGCATGCTTAGTAGTCCAATTTGCTACTTCATTTCGCCCAACAGGACTGTCTTTATATCGTCGACTTCCAGTTTTCCAAAACGAATTGACCGTTAATAAATGATCATTTTCGATTCCTTCTCGTCTTGATTTTTGCAGGGAAAACAATCTTACCATTTACTACAGCATTTAGAGCCTGCTTCACACTCTATTTTGGTCATTTCTGACGATCAGTTTTTCTTTTGTGCTTAGACACCATCTGGAAACGAAACCAAAACTATACGCTGGAAAATTGCATGGGGCAAAATGAGGTACCCCATTTTACCCAGATGAGCAGATTTTTGAGTGACCTATTTATTTTATTAAAAATATTTTTTTAAAGCAAGAGTCTTTAGTAAACATCCACTTTTAACTGGTAATAATATTATTTAATAATAAATTGGTACTACTTACGATGAACTTATTTTCTGACGATATTAAAAACTTTGTTTACTAACATAATTGGAGCTAGTGGTATAGAAAAAAAAACGAGGTAACCCGTTTAAGGGACAGGCTGGTAAAGCAGGGAAGGTATCGTTATAGACAAAGCAAATTACATTAGATACCTATCTTCAAAGTCATTGAACGCTTTATTCCCTATCCTGTAGTTACAGTCTTGCATGATCTTAGGTTCATACGTAGTAGCAAATCTCTGAATTGGCTGTCATAAGTATATAAAGAGATATCAGCTAGCAGCAGTGTTCAGGTCACTGTACAATTTTTATAACAATAAAAAGCACTTATGAAATACAAATCACTACACATCATTTACCGTAATCATAAAAGGCTTTTGCATGTCGCATTCATAAGTCGCTCTATCGACAATCTGATGAAAGATTTGTACTTGATATTGAATTTATAGCTGCTAAGGCCATATAGGTACTAACTTTTAATTATTTGAATAATTTTTAGATAGCAAACCAGCGCATCCCAGCAATTTTAAAACGGTTAGAAAACCAGGATGGATTGTGCGATAGCGCTGAAAATAGAACGACGCCGTCGGTCTTAGAGATGATGGTACAACTTATGATAGATAATCCGGACTGTTTAACTCACGACGAATTTAGAGATCATATGATGACATTTGTGGCGACGGTAAAAATATTGTTCATACATCTAACAAATGTGTTAAAGAGTTACATAAACTAGGAGTCGCGTTCCTGCCATAAGAAAGGGTATTATTTAAAGCTTAAAGCGTGCGACGCGCTTTCCGTGTAAATGGAAATGTTATTATATAAATTTTTTTATATTGTTTAAAAGAATTATATATATTTTTTCCCTTATTTAAAAAAAAAAGTTGTTCGATGCTCGTGAAGCTATGACGAGCTCCCGAGAGTAGTATTAATATCCACTTACCGAATTCGACCAGATTTCCTTCATAAAAGTAAACACCCGGCAAGATCGGAATGCACGGCCCTGTAGCAAGTTGTAAAGTGTGCGCGCAATTTGCCCGCTGCTCCGAAGAGAGATTCATTGGGCGCCACCGAGTGAGTTACGGACCAAACTGGAGATCCCCGCGTTATTCTTGGAACTTGCTGCGAGACCTCGATTCCTCAAGATAAACCCTGCCGGTAAGAATCACTAAGATAGAGAACGCCTGCGACGATCTAGACGTACTGAAATATAAAATTGCAACGGATTGCGAAGCCAAATAAAAACGCCGCAAATACAATACTATCACTTTATTATTCCGAAGAAATAAATGGGCCAATAATTAATAATAAATGTTAAGACAACAACGTACGAGTAATTAACGACTGCCCACAACTTCTGATATAAATTCTGTGTTTTACAAGAAATGTGAGAGGGTGGTTTGAATAAAAAAAAGACAATAAAACTCACTATCGAAAATAAAAAAAAACTTAGCTCTAAGTAAAAAAGAAATATTGCAGTCTTATCCGTGGTCGACCAAACTATAGAACGATTAGAGTTAAAAAAAAGTAGGCGCTAATAAAACGCTTAAGAACCCCCGCAAGTAATTGGGGTAGCAAAAAAAAAGAAAACTTAGGTTCAGTCTACCGCGCAGATTTGTGATCACAAAAGCCGCTAGGATGAAGGATGCGTTCTAAACTAAACGAAAATTTGGTGCGCGACCGGAAAATACAATGACAGATTTTGAAAACACAAGAATTTAAATCTAATGCTAGTATAACACTTAACTTAGATCTCCCGAGCGTGTCCAAGTCCACCTACTCGGCTGGGCGGCACATACCCTCCGGCGACCAACTCGTCACACCGATCGAACTGGTCACTTCAGGTAGTTTCCTAAACTACGCTAGTCCAGAATCACAACAGGCCTGGCAAGTAAGCCAACCAGCCAAGGTCTGCCTGGTGCGCAGGCTTCTAAATCCTCGTCGGGTGAAACAGCAGATTCCCCTGCCCCAGGGGGACGGCCTTTTTTAAACGGAGGGCAAAACTATTCAACACAAAAAACGCCACACTAAAATGGCTGACTTCACCAGAGAAAAGCGTATTTTACAACACTATACATAATCAAAACGAGGTTCCAAAACCAAAACGGGAATAACTACCCGGTAAGTCGACAAAATCCGCCTCAAACTAACTTGGCGTAAACAAATTTTAAAATCGACTACCTTATTAAACGGCTTCTCTAGGAAAAAGAACCAGCCCTTTTCAGCAGGACGAGTCGCGTCGACCCAGGACGTTCGCGCAGCGGAAATTATACAGCGGCGTTCCTAGTCGCTCCAATCAGACCGGGTTTCCTAAGACAAGCGCAAGGGATAACAAATATCACCTTTCGTACTACGTACGAGAACGTGACTGGTAGCGGGGCCCATCAAAACTTACTTATAATTAATGCCCCAAAAATAGAGTGTCACAAACGTTTGCGATAGTGCAAATCGGAAACTATCCTGTATGTACCCTATTCCATTTTTAACACTATTAAAAATAGCGATTTGAATGTTTCATGTTAAACAAAAACTATTACTTCCAGAACTCTCACTAGAAAAAATCATATAAGTACTCTTTTCTACTATCTCCTCTATTTACAAATAGAGATATTAAATTATTAGAATCTTCAGGATAGTCCCAAATGGAAACTATTTCTTGCAGATCCTCTGTTATAGAAAATATTCCTGCAAAATTCCTGATGTTATTGAAAATTCTATAACTATGCACCCTATTATTTTAAAATAAAGATATTCAGTAATTCAAAGCCTCTATGATAGTTCAAAACGAAAACGGTTTCTTGCAAGATGCCCTGCTATGGAAAATACTGTATGTGCTCTATTCTATTTTTTTTTCACTATTTAAAAATAAAGATATTTAATATCAGAACTTCTAGTACAGTCCAAAACGAACTCTGCTCCAGCTATAGAAAGTTTATGGCTAAGATATAATCTGAACTGACTTATGGCTGCATTGACCAACTGTTGGTTGTTCTAACACAGTTGATCAAATTAGTAAGCCATTTTTTTATTAAGGGCACCCTTTCCGTTATTTTTGACTCATAAGTGTAAATTGACTTTTCCGATAAGCCGCAATTGATTGTTACCTTATAATATAAGTATCTACTTTATAAGTACCTAACTGTAATATCTTCTGCTATTTTAGAGTCAAGATACACAGAGCTCAGCTATAGCATTCACTTTAATGATGTTAGGTATCCACAAGTACATTCAGGTACGTATCCAAGCAAGATGCATATACTAGTTCAATTACTTAAGGAAAGTTTTCGCTATAGTTCGTTTTAAAATTACAGATAGTATCAAAAATATGTGGCTGATATATGTAAAAAGTGTGCCAGCCCCTTTAAATCAGGGGCAGCGAGTATGATATCTAAGCAGCAAAAATAATGTATATTAAATAAAAAAGAAGTATATTGCAGCAGTTTATTGACAGTAATTTTTCAATATATAAAAAAAAATATATTTTTGTGGTTGGCGGTTGCGATTTTAGTGGTTCCATTTCTTCTAAATCGCTGTCTTCGTCTGAAAAGGATGACGTGTCATCGCTACTTGAAGATCCTACTGTGATGATTAAACCATCTATAACTATTCCAATTTGCCCTTCTACTTCCCAGTATTTTTCGTCAATACAACTAACGCCTTTAACGTATGATTTCCAATTTTCTACTGATATTGAGTTAATCGCTTCTAATGTAAGTTTATTTAAATCTTTAATTCAAAGTTCGCTGCTGTTATGCTCCCGTATCAATATACCATTTCACTGCTGCCCATGAGAGTGCAATAGGGTTCAGATCGCACATATACGCAGGTAAACTTAGAGGCGTTTAACCCCTACTACGTAAAAAGACGTAAATTTTATAGTTTTTTATTAACACGCTTTTATTAGCTTCACCTGTATGTATGTTTGTTTGTTTGTTTGTAACTGACGAACGCCAGCTCGCGATCCGTTCGGCATGTTCCCGATGAGGTAGAGGGCTGAAATTTTCAGGAGATGTAGACGGGGTAAAATGAAGATTCTGTGCCAAAACTGAAGGTCGCCCCCCCCCCCCCCCCGTTCGGGCAGGAGAGGGGGAGAAGAAAAAACTAAAAGAATTAATTCCGGGAGAACGGGAGGGGGTAGGGGGTCCAAATTTTTATGGGAGGTGTGGTACATGAGGGGCTACCTTGGGGGGCGGCGGGGAAATTGGGGGAAAAACCGTTTTTTGGCCGTAGCTCTGCAACGAAGGCTTATCAAGGACCGACGACAATACAATAATTTTATAAGTTTATCTAATTATCCTGATGAGGATCGCCAGGATTAAATAATATAGTTTAAAAAAATGCTTCCATAGTACATCGAACTAAAAAGTGGAAAATAAATATAGTTTAAAAAAACTAAAAAAATACGCTTTAATGATCAATCGAACTAAAAAACAAAAAATAATTATTAATACATGTAGAAAATAATAATGAACGAAAAATATTAGTATTATTGTGAAAAAAGCGTGGGGTGCTCGATGTACATAAAATATAGCACAAAGCGCCCCACGCTTTTTTCACAATACTAATATTTTTCGTTCATTATTATTTTCTGCCTGTATTAATAATTATTTTTTGTTTTTTAGTTCGATTGATCATTAAAGCGTGTTTTTTTAGTTTTTTTAAACTATATTTATTTTCTGCAAGCTTATTGGCTGAGATTACTTTATATAATTGTACTATCAAATTTGAGATTGTTCATCTGAAGCTGAGAAAGCATATGAGATTTTGTAGAGTATTCAGTTGATACTTCATTTTGTATGAGAATGATAAAGGGCATTATCCAAAACCACGACTGACTCTGGATGAGTGTTAGGCAGGAGCTCCTCTATTGATTAAATGTTTTCCTTTTCATCTGCCTATGATAACCTCCAGTTGTTAGTCCCGAGCAAAAAACTAAAGCGGCACCTAGAGCAAAGCCAGCTTCTGAGCCAGCATGCACCACAATCAGCCGACTCGACTGCTAGAGCGAATCTCCTGAATAACGCCAGTAAAATTTTCATTTTACCACCATTTCTTCGCTCTCATATAATTAGCTACTCGTCTAGATACACAACATTGCATTCCAGGCGAAAAGTGTCCATGGTGTGGTAGAATTGGTTCTGGACCAATTGGTGTTTTACGAGACGCTTTCTTGGCAAGAGTGTCTGCTCTTTCATTACCAAGGTTCCGTTGTGCCCTTTTTTCCAAACGATGGTTGCTCTGTTTTCTGCAGATATTTGGTTTAGTGATTCTATGCACCCCTACCATCAAGCTTCTGGTCTCTATTTTGTTGAGGGTTTGTACAACTGTCTTGCTGTCGGTGACGAACAGTATATCTTTGTTTGTGATTTGCTTCTACGTCCATTTTCCAGCACCCATCGTTAAGCCACACAGTTCAGATTGGAATATGGTGCCTGAGATTCCCTAGTGGTATCTGCATTTGTATGTCGCGCTCTGGTATATAAATACCTGCACCAGCTCCTGAGGTTCTTTTTGGTCCGTCCGAGTAGATGTGGATGCCATAAGTTTGGATTAATTATTGAGTCTAGTTCGATTTTGAACCATTTGCCGAAAATATAATTTCTGACCACAAGGTCTGTGCTCACTCTCCTAGCTGGTTGAATGTGGTATGACTCGTTCAGAGTTGTTGCGTGTTGAGGTCTCCAGCTTTTTCCCCTTTAAGTACCCGTGGAGTTCCTCTTGATCCTAAATGCTGATTATTTTATAACCGTATGGAAAAAAAATTGTCAAGTAAGGTTTTGCAGGTCGGAACTATAAGTAAAAATCATCTATTTTTCGCGGAATTATTTGAAAATCGCCATTTTACCTTAATATGATGGTCGCGGTCTATTCTTGCCAGGAGATGTAGAAAGCGTGAAAGGATTTGAGCAGTCCTATGTTCGTTTCGATTTTTTTTAAATAATACTTTGAGAAACACGTTCAATGCTCAACGGGAACATCCAGATATCTATTATCTGTTTTTCTCTATCACAGACATTAATTACGTGAGCAATTACCTCACGTGCGGCGCTTCTAATTGTTTTCCCAATTTTCCTGCGCGATTATTCTTTTTGCTACCAAAATACTAAATGTTTTGCTGATCCATTAAATATATTTGCTGACCCAATTTTGCTGCTCAATCATCCGCTTACTTACAAAAATATTTTAATTGCCATTCGATGAAACTGATGATCAAATAATTAAATTCCAATGTATATGCAACTGTACTAAAATACATTAAAATTAAAATAGACCAAAATATCGAATATGTGTTTTGCTGATCGATTCAATACAAGCCATATACATTTAGCCCAAAGTACAAGTAGAAATTAACAAATCAAAGCTCTTTGTTTACATTGAAATAAGTTCTAATAATAATAAAAATATAGCTCCCTGATTCAACCCAATCTTAAATAACCAAGAGGGTCAAATTCAAGTCAAACTGGGCTGGGAAATTGATGTGAATATACCTTAACTACCTTAACAATACCGAGGTGTTAATACATATACGGTGATTCATGGCGACTGAAACATTAGACGAATCCAAAGAATGAGTTCACATAGCATCTTCAAAATCTGGCTACAAACATGGTCGAGTGTACCTTGAAGTGGCAGAAACCCCACAATTTTCAACGGAATATATCTTATGTGTCTCTATTTTGGTAACCTATTTTCACTTCTGATTATCTTTCTTAATATATCCAAGGTAAGGTATCCCAAGGTATTTTCAAAATATTGGTTAATTTCGATTTGGATCCAAATTTGGGGGTAATGCTTGAGGACATCCTGTACCGGAAATTACACTCATTTACAACTACGACTTTTCCCCTTACAATAACATCTAATTCCTTCGTCACTCACGTCATGGGATATGTCCTAACGAACTGCTGTACGTAACTACGCCACTGCAACCATTGTTGTGGAGTTTATTTTATTTTTCCTATTTTACTGAGTCCAGTAGAGTGGCGAATATCACAAACTAGCATTTACGTTAACGAAACTACATCTAGACCCTTTTCGGAGTGTCCACCTCAAACTCAACACACTCTTCATAAAGATGTTTTGTAGCTAACACATCAAAGAAAATCCCTTTCCTACACGAAGTTGGGCTTTTGATCTACGTGCCCAGCTTTTATATGAGAAAGCATAACACCATTGACAACACTTTTTGCCTTTATGTCACAATTAATAATTGTGTTATGATTTTAGGACAAGGTGCTAACCGAACTCAATGAAGTTCTGGAAGATAGGAAAGTAATACATTTTAGTGATACCGGAAAATTTAAATTTTTGGAAATGTGTATAAAGGAAGCTATGAGACTATTTCCATTGGGACCATTTTTACCGAGAGACGTTATAGAAGGCTTTAAATTAGGTAGGATATAAATAAAAAATAAAATATGAAAATGTTCACTTTGTTACGAAAAACTCAAATTAAGATCGATATATTTTGATCAAATAAGTTTTTTTTGTGTTTTAGGAAATTTAAATATTCCAGAAGGCTGTTCGATAATTCTAGGCGTGTATAATGTACACAGAGATCCAAAATACTGGGAGAAACCTCAAGAATTTTGTCCAGAACATTTTGCGGATGATGTGGCTGCCAAAAGACATCCATATGCATTCTTACCATTTAGCGGTGGGCCTCGTAGATGCATAGGTATTGGCATTGACACCGAACATTAACAATAGGCTAGAAGGTTCACTCTAAGCCCGGCCTCCAGGATTTCCCTCCTTGCCCCGTCACGGAACCTGATGAAATGCTGGTTAACTGCTTAGGCCTCGTGCCACGTTTCACCCCGTCTGGTCTTAAGTCTGGCGTCTCGCCTTTGTAAGCGCTACATCAAAAGTGCCGACTGAGAGTGGACCTTCTAGTCTCTTGTTAATGTTCGGTGGTATTGATTAATAAAAATTGCAACGATATAATTAGACATTTTTAAAAGCTTGGCGTAGGTAGCAAACTAATAATTCATAAGAGGCCTTACCGCTCGATCCCTACGCATACCCTTTTCTATCAGATTCTGATATAACTCCTATCCTGGAATTAAGTAGAAATCTCTGTTAAAAATTATTCTTTTATGTCAGAGCCCTAATCGTTTCTGGAAATATATTATTTGCCTCTCCTAAGTGCAAGGCTCCATTTTAAAACGAAGTAAGATTTATAATGCATCTAGGATATACATTTTTCGCAAGAGCTCCAAGGATCCTGCCTTCTCCATGATTGCTGCATTGCGGAAGACTTAGGCTGAAACTTAATAGGAATCGCCACTCATGTTTCATAAACATAGGGTGGCCCATCGAAAACATTCCACTACAAATGAAAGAGGAAACTTTAATTTCAAGGGGTCATATTTTTTGGTATAATCAAAAGATCTTAAATGGAAAGGGGTATCATGTCATATATGCATCATTTTAAAGTGCATTCAATTGCCTTTTCAATGCCACCTTATTTTTTAATTTTGGACGAGCAGTTTTCCAGAAATTAAAGTTTAAAAGCAATACTATCGAATTCACTTACCAATTATTTCAATTTATTAGATGTTGAAAACGACCACCACCGATATCCCGAGTCATCGCTCGCCGGGCGGCCGCGAAGATTCAGGAACGCTGGAATTATCTCGATGGAGAATCATATAGAGTGGCCTCGCGTCTTCCCGAGTATTCGTGATAGACTTTAAATCGTATATAAATAGAGAATAGCGACGAATTGTAGTTAGTTAATGATTGAGTGTTGAATTGTAAAGAGCTTGGTTGTAAAGTTATAAAAGTAGTTTATTGCGTTGAATTGTATACAGTGGTAGATAATAAATAGAGTTAGTTGAAAATAGTAAAGTTGTAATTTCGTGCAGAACCCACGGGAAAAACGTAACATTTGGTGTCAGAAGTTGGATTGTGAAGGACTTGTGAAGTATTTTGTGAGGAAAGAAGAGGGTACAAGTAAGTCAACGAGACCGTTTTGATTGGTTAATTCTGTGAACATTTCTATGGTCAATACAAGGCAACAAACGGCAGAAATGTAGCAAATAAATAAAATGTTGGCCGATTTCATGGAAAATCTAAATGCTGAGAGACAAGACCAAGAAAATAAAAGGCAAGCAGAACAGGACCGGCTTCAGAAAATTTTACAAGACCAGGAAGATAAAAGGCAAGCAGAACAGGACCGTCTTCAGAAAATTTTTCAAGATCAGGAAGATAAAAGGCAAGCAGAACAGGACCGGCTTCAAAAAATTTTACAAGATCAAGAAGATAAAAGGCAAGAGGAACGGGAAGAGGATGATCGTAGAAGGCAAGCAGAACAGGACCAGCTTCAGAAATGGATGCTTGATGTAATTGTAGGTGAGCAAGGAAAATTACAGGAAATATTGGACGGGCAAAATGAGAAATTTGAAAAAGAAGTAAACAATATACAAGAAGACGTACAGAAAGAAATGAAAAATCTACAAGCAGAAGATACCAGACTAAAACATCAAGTACCCACCGAGAGGGCATTCGCCTCAGGACAAAACATCAAACCTCCAACGTATGACGGTCAAACATCGTGGACAATGTACAGAAGGCAATTTGAAGCCGCTGCTGTTGCCAACGGTTGGAATAACGAAGAAATGGCTACATCACTAGTGGTTGCGCTTCGTGGATCTGCCCTGGAGCTATTACAGACTATTCCCATCAGCCAACAGGGGAAATATGACATACTTGCAGCTGCCCTGGAGAGACGATTTGGAGACCAACATATAGAACACAACTGTATCAGGCACAAGTTAAGTCTCGACATGAGAAGCCTGGTGAAAACCTGCAAGAGTTTGAGGCAGACATTAGACGTCTCATTCAATTGGCCTACCCGGGAGCGACAGAGGAATTTCAAGAGGAACTTGCTGCCCAATATTTCGTGGATGGTATCAGAGATCCAGAAACTCAGAAAATGCTACGCCTAGCCAAATTTGATAACAGCAGTGAAGCTTTGGGTCGAGCCCTAGAAATCGAGGCGGCCCGTAACATCTCCAAGCCAAAAATCAGGGCCGTATCCATCCAAGAAGAAAAGCCGACAAACAGCTGTGAATTAACTGAGATGGGCAAAATTTTGAAGAAATTAACGGAAGTTCTTCAGGCCACAGGGAGATTCCGGGAGCCACTAGAAGACATGCCACGTAACCGATATACTTCAAATTTTCAAATCAGTGCTATAGACAGGACTGGCCATTTCAAACGAGACTGCCGGGTACAACTACGATCTTGATCTCCATCCAGAGACGCTAGGACCTCAAAGCCAAATCGGGAAAACTTCAATTAGTCAACATTGCGGGGCGGGTGTTGGCTAAAGAAGATAAAGCCCCCAGAATCGTCTCCATAAAAAGCCTACGAAAAACCGCCGACAGTCTAACTATTAAAGGAAAGATCAACGGAAAAACCATTACAATTACTGTTGACACTGGTGCGGCGGTACCTTTGGTGAGGTTCAACAGAGTAAATAGAGAGGAACTCCTACCCATATCGAATAATGTAGTTTTACGTACGGTTACCGGTGAGACAGATGGAGTACTTGGAGAAATGGATATTGAACTTCAACTGGGACGAATTAAATTACACCACACACTGTTAGTAGCAGACATAGAAGACGAATTTATTTTGGGAATGGATCTCATCGGTCAGCATGGATTCTCTTTTGACAACAAACTTAACCTTCTGAAGTTTGGCAACGAAGAGTTCATCCTTACCAAAACAGACGATGGCACACCGACTAAAGTAGTGGCGGCATGTACTG
>MU187094.1:59092-79683 GCA_016904865.1 Pissodes strobi
TCAGGCACGGTTAAAAAAGACCTATCAGTGCGAATTACCGAAAGGGAAAAGCCACTCTGATCAGGCACGCCTTAAAAGTGAATCAGTGAAAATTAATAACGCCATAAGGCAAAGTGCTATCTAAATTAACTACATATAAAAAAGTAAACTACGTATCTAAACATTCAGCCAGATCAAATAATCTATCCGCCCGTCAGTCTAATTGTAACAGCCCTTCAGGCTAGCTCTCCCTCTCTCTCTCTCTGCTGTTCGTGGTTAACATTTTCGCGAGGGATATCCCAGGGGACTTACGAGATATGCATTCCCGAATATTTTGGTAATACTTACGACCTTCTATACTCAACCTGAAGTTAATAAACCAAGCGTTTTTTACACCGAGTGTTTCTATCCATCTCTCCCAACTTCCTATATCTGAGCTCCGTCTTCTGAAAGAGCACAGCGCAACTACTGCAACGAAGTCAGGTCCATAGGCAACAAGCGGTAGGAGCGTATATGTGACAAGTTAAATTTAAATGTTTTTTATTCCAAATAAAGACTTCAGATACCAAGTTTTTTTCGTAAAATTCTCAGCCATGTAATTCCAATATCTGCTTGTTTTTTAAATATTTTAATCTAATTCATCAACTCCGAGGCACTCAACACCGAAGCCTTTTAATGCGTCGGTGTTGAAAATGTGCTTCGGAGTTGACAAAAATGGTTGTTCCGTATTACATACCTACATGTAATGATCACATTTACAGAAATATATGGAAAAATAAACATGCCAAAAAGGAAATCTGATGAAGAGAAACGAAGGAGAAAAACGGAATTGCAGCGTATACGAATATTAAATATGAGAAATGATGCAAATGCCTATGAGCTTGAAAAGACAAAAGAACGTGAAAGGTGGAAAAAGAGGGTTGAGCAGGGTAGAATAAAAAAGATCAAAGACTTGCCTCGACGTGACCAAAAAGTTCAACGAGCGAAATGGGTGGAGAGTACAAGAAAGTACAACGAAAAGAAGAAGCAAACCGAAAGAAGTGTAAGATTTTTAGAAGAGAATACACCACCACAAAGTCCCAGTTTCAATGACCAACCAGTAGACAAAACGCTGGAAGAAGAAGAGTTAGGAGAGATAGAGCTAAAGCATATTGCAAAGTTAAAAGCTAAATTAGATGTTATGAATAGACTTCATGCCAAATATAAATCCAAATATTATAGACTTAAGAAGTCGCAAAATCCAAGACGCAATACACCAAATTCCAAAGTGACACAAATGCTACAAAATTATGAAGTCCCTCCAGAAGTTAAAAGAACATTGGTTTTCCATGTTTTAACTTCACAAATGTCCAATAATTTGAAAAACATAAAACAGAAGCAAGAAAGGTTAGTAGCTCCAAAATTTTGACTGGTCCTTTAATAACAAAATACAAATGTCTTGGAAAGAATATTGTTTCAAGATGTAAGAAAAAGCAAATCAAAAGAAAAGAGAAGTGTATAGAGCTGAAAGATAAAGTAAAAGAATTTTTTGAAAAAGACTCTTCTAGCAGATTATGTCCTGGAAAACGGGATACCGTTTCCAAAAATGGTATTAAAAAACAAAAGAAATTATTAAACAAGTCCTTAAAGTTATTGCATAAAGATTTTATGCGTGCGAATAATGCTCTCATAAGTCATGCGTTGTTTTGCCGCCTCAGACCGTTCTGGACAATATTTCCCAATATAAACAAAAGAGATAGTTGCTTATGTACTCTGTGTGAAAACGTAGAACTTCTTGTGAAGAAACTAAAACTATTAGGAATGTTTAATGAAAGTTCATCCGAATTGCTTGCTAAATATATTTGTTGCGACGAAATAAGTGAAAATTGCTTGGAGCGCAAATGTCTTGACTGTGTTGGAAAACACATTATATTCAATGATTATGTTCCTGAGGATGAAGCAACTTATTTTAAATGGTGTACAATGACACAGAAAATTGTTGTTTCTGGTAAAGAAAAAGACTGTAAAAAAGTAGTAAGGACCAAAGTTAGATATACAAAAATAGAAATGACTAAAAGTTTACTCAACTCCTTTGATAGTTACTTGCATCATATTTCTAATCGGAATCACCAATACAAAGAACTTGATGCTTTAAAAAACCTAACAGATATCGAAATTGTTCTACACATAGACTTCTC
This sequence comes from Pissodes strobi, assembly GCA_016904865.1. Classification (NCBI taxonomy): domain Eukaryota; kingdom Metazoa; phylum Arthropoda; class Insecta; order Coleoptera; family Curculionidae; genus Pissodes; species Pissodes strobi. The sequence goes on from MU187094.1 coordinate 61,249, forward strand.
TGAAAATTATGTGTGTAAGTACAACCGTGAAATACAATCTATGCACTTTGGGGGTTCAAAGGAGCAGGCTGTGCTACATACTGTAGTGGCATATTATAAATCACGTAACAAGATCGACCATGAGTCATACTGTACAATTACAGAATGTCCTCGGAAAGACCCCATTGCAATTCTTGCTCATCTGAAATCTATATTTTCCCAACTCAGTTCATTTCATTAGCGATGGCCCTTCCACCCAATATCGGAATTTTAAAATGTTTCATTTGTTGGGTCATGAGATTCCCAAGTTGTTTCCAACCCTTCGTGCCGCTACATGGAATTACACGGAAAGGGTCATGGTAAAGGCGCTCCGGACGGCGTAGGTGGAGCTTTAACGAGAGCAGCCGATAAATTAGTTTTTTTGCGTGGTGATATTCCCAACGTGTCTTCTTTGGTAGATATTCAAAGCTAATGTTACCAAAATAATAGTTATGCATGTTTCTACCGAGGAAATTGATACCCTGAGCATCATCTTACCTGAAAAAACAGATCGATTTAGAGGATGTCTACAGACTCATCAAACAACCTGGTCCAGAAACAGCCTAGTTTTAAATTTTAGAAGACTTACCTGCAATAGCTGTAAGGAGTCTGATTCTTGCGGTCATTACCATATTGGATCATTGCCCGTTAAACGTATCCTTTTTTGCATTCTATTTGATTCCTACCACGTTTACCAGTTTAATATTTTTCTGTCATTCTTCTTAAGTTGACTTTAATTTTTGGGATATTAAGGTAAATGTTTTAAATTTATACTTTCCTTAAATTTTATTATATAGTTAGTCGTGTAAGATACAGCGATGTATATTCGTCTGATTCAGAAGAAGACCATCAACCTCTCAGCTACACACACCGGCATAATTAGGGGAACGGGCAAAATTTACACTAAGTTTGACTTCAATTTTCTCTTGAACCCTTCACTCGATTTTGACTTTTTTTTTGTTAGATTGTAGCCTGGTTCTTTCAGAATTCGTTAGAGATATTGCTGATTTAAAATTTGGTCCTAATGTCATATACAGGGCTAAAAAGAAAGTAATGTTTTTTTGTCAATTTTTGGGACACTCTGTAGAGTGAACGAATGGAATTCAATATCATTCGCTAATGCCAAATTAAAGATTGATCCTTTCTGAACATTTTCTTTTTTTATTCACTCTGATACTTCGAATATTAAGGATGCTACAGGATTTTGTTAAAAATAGTGCATTGGCCTACTTTTTAAGGGTCAATGAATTTTCGTTAATCTTTAATATGTTATAGAGACCATTAAATCTAAAACATTTTATGGCATTAAGTTTCATTCCTGACAGTGTTACCGTTACCACAGAAAATATAGTTAAACTATATTTTCTGTGCCGTTACTTATACAGGGATAAATAAAAGTCCCTTCTATGTTTTCCATTTTGTGAAATGTTATTTTCGAAGGGCTTCCTTCACACTTGATCCAGCCTTAGGACTGGTCCAATTTGTGCTTTAGTGCATAAATTGGAGCGTGTTTATTTATCTCTCTATAGATAAAGGTAACACTATCAGGAATGAAACTTAATGTCTTAAAAAATTTAGATTTAATGGTCTCTATAACATATCAAAGATTAACGAAAATTCATTGATCCTTAAAAAGTAGACCAATTCACTATTTTTAACAAAACCCTGTAGCATCCATAATATTCGAGGTATCAGAGCGAATAAAAAAAGAAAATGTTCAGAAAGGATCAATCTTTAATTTGGCATTATCGAATGATATCAAATATCATTCGTTCACTCTACAAAGATTAAGGAAAATTCATCGACCCATAAAAAGTACTATTTTTAACAAAACCCTGTAGCATCCTTAATATTCGAGGTATCAGAGTGAATAAAAAAAGAAAATGTTCAGAAAGAATCAATCTTTAATTTGGCATTATCGAATGATATCGAATTTCATTCCTTTACTCTGCAGAGTGTCCCAAAAAATTGACAAAAAAACATTACTTTCTTTTTAGCCCTGTATATGACATTAGGACCAATTGTTTAAAATCAGCATTATCTCTAACGTATTCTTAAAGAACCAGGCTACAATTTAGCAAAAAAAAAGTCAAAATCGAGTGAAGGGTTCAAGAGAAAATTGAAGTCAAACTTAGTGTAAATTTGCCCGTTCCCCTAATTATGCCGGTGTGTGTATTTTCTAGATAATACTAACAATGGACATAATAATTTTCTGATGTCCTGTGAAGTTGGAGATTATGTGGTTGTAAGATTTGAAGGAAAAAAATCGATTAAACATTATATTGGTTGTACTACAAATATAATCGATTCAGAAAACTACGAAATCAAATTCCTTAGGAAATCTAAAAATCTTTGCTTCGTATATCCACCAGTCATTGATATTGCAGTGGTTGAAGACAAATATATAAAAAAAATACTGGATGCTCCTATTATTGATAAAAGAGGGCATCACTTTTTTAAAACTTCTTTTCTTACTGATTTTGAAAATTTATGTTAAATATAAAAAAAATGTACGTTAAATATAAAAAAAATTCAAATGTATGTTTTTGTTTTTTTCTTTTCCCTAAGTGATATGATATACCTACATGCAAAATAGTTATTTATTTTTAGACAAATATTAGCTCATAAAAAAAAATTAAACGGGTAAAACTCAACTCCGGAATTTTTGAACTTAGAATCCTATTTTGCTAGGAAAAAGGTAAAACATTTTCAAGGAGTTAATTTTTTGCATAAATCGCATCATTTACAATATTTCTTGCAACAAACAATGGTTATTTCAACTCCGTAAAACAAAGGTCAACACCGAGGCAGTGTCATTTTAATGTTTTGCTATATTTTACAAAGTACAGCTTTCTGATTTGTGCCACATTATGGATTAACTTCTTAAATGCTTACCAATAACGGGTCTAAGATTATTTCATATTTTAAAGAGTTTTGATTTAAAAAATATATATTGATATAATTGTACTGATTGGGTAGAACGACTCTGATAGGTACCGATGTATTCTGACCATGAGATATATTGCCACAAATTTATTTAGTTTTTAAAATAAGAACAGACATGTTCCTATTACGAAAGACAAATTTATGTTCATGAAAACACATCATTTCGTCTTTTATGGCAAGTTGGGTACCTCTCGCACAAACATGTTTAAGATATCTTGGTTTTTATGGCCACCATTAAAGTAGTGGTTTTATGCCTTTTACTAACAGTAGACACCCGACTACTAACTTGTTTTCATTTCTGTGTCAATCGAGTAACGCAAAAAATGAACTTGTAAGTATAGAAGACGAAGTAGAAGCCAAGTTAAAAGAATAGTAATTTATAGTGATATTTATTAAAATATTAAAAGTAATGGGATTTTTAATTCTACTGCTTTGGACTAGAGAACAAATCGAAAGTAAAGGTTTGCAAGAAGCAATACCAACGCTAAAATTATTCTCATTTAAGGAAAAAAATCAGAATATATTTTTTAATTAACTAATAAGTAGTTTTCGATACATGACATGATTATTTTATTTTGATTATTTAAATACATTAAACTACAAAACTTAGCCTAAGTATGTCCACTATATTGGTAGTTTCACCTGGCGTTGTTCTGTCAACACCGTGGCCTACCAAAATGACACCCATAGGGGGCTGTTGTACTAGCCTACTTAAAAACTAAGGGCAGTAGTACTGCTAGCAACTTGAGCATTACATGGGCTGTACCCTTCAATGCCGCTACGTTTTAAATTAGCCGAAGCTGGAGTTGATTAGTGTATTTTTATGTGTGCTATTTTGTTATTAGGCTGGTTATACATGGAAAAATTTACAACAACCATGTTTAAACTGCCCTCGTGGAGCAGGGGCTCATAATATTAAAAAAGGGACGGCACACTATATACAACATGCACATTATATACAGAACTATATACAAAATAATAATGGCTTGCGTTTACAAGACAACTCCAGTAAGTTATCATAACATCAAGGTGAATGGAATGCATCCGACGGTTCAGGCTACGGAATCATGGATGCTTCGGTGGTTAGAATTCAAGTGGCGCAGTGAGTGATGGTACCTATTTATAATATGAATCGTGCCTCTAACAAGCCCCGCCCCCATGTCCTAACATGGTCGGCTGGCCAATCAGGTAGCAGGGGTACACATAGCTCGCGAAGACTATGTGTTCCTGCTCTCCTGATACTTACTGACTTTTCAAATTAATGAAAAGTGGTTATAAAGTTACTAAACGTCAATAAAAAGATGTGAAAGCTAGGATTTTAGGGCTGATGATGGTATATTACAAAATTGTTAATGCTATGGCGGCCTTAATTGCCTATAGTATAGGGTAGTTTCTCGGTATATGGTGCCGTGTGTGATGGGATGTTCGGGGTCGTATCTCCTGTCGGCGATATGGGCCGTTAGCGGCGATCCCTTAATCTGGTGATCGAAGAATCTGCATGCGAGGTCGTTGACGTAATTCGCAACGTATTCAACTCTAGCCCACGCATGCAGATCCTCTGCCCTGACATGATCACGCAGTGTCAGGGAAAACGCACCCTTAGGTACCTGTTCTGCAGGACCTGCAGTTTTCGCAGATGAGTCCTGGCCACCGAACACCACACCGGGGCACCATATAGGAGTGCTGGCCTTATTACTGATTTGTATAAAATCAGCTTATTTGCTGGACTAAGGTAGGACCTGCCTGCCACTAAAATGTTTAGGCCTTTTTTAATTCCTTCGTTTTTAGATATGATCGCAGAGACGTGTTTGCTAAAATTTAGCTTGCTATCCAGGGTTAGTCCCAGATACTTAACCTGGGTTTTCGGTATGATTGGAGTATTCCCTATCATGAGAGGCGCAACATCGATATCCCTCTGCTTGCGAGTGATAATGATCAGCTCGGTCTTGCTCGTGTTCAGGGCGACCTTCCACCTCTCATAATAGGGAACAAGCACATTCATGTGATCGCCTAGTCTTGATTTCGCCACCTCAGCTATGGGATTTTGGGAATAAATCGCCGTATCGTCGGCAAATAGGGCGGTACGGGTTTCAGGATGTGACGGAAAATCTGCTATAAAAAGATTGAAAAGCAGCGGCGAAAGGACCGTGCCCTGTGGCACCCCTGCTCGCAGTCTCCTGCTTGCAGACGTGTGCTTTCCTATTCTGGTAACGAAGGTGCGTCCGGCAAGGTATGATTCGATGAGTGATATAAGGTGCAGCGGTAGGCTGTATTTTGCTAACAGTTTAAAAAGCAACCCCTCGTGCCATACCCTGTCGAACGCCTTCTCGATATCCAGTAATAGCATCGCAGTAGATTGTCTGTTATTAAAACCCTCATAGACATCAGTTGCGATTTTCGCGGCAAGCATGACAGTGCCATGTCTGCCGCGAAAACCGAACTGTTCCCGGGGGATGATATTCAGCCGCTCGACAGCCCTGTTGATCCTCGGCAAGATTAGCCTTTCAGCCACCTTCCCGAGGGTATTCAACAGGGATATCGGTCGGTAGGAGGATGTTAGCGTAGGATCTTTTCCCGGTTTCGGGAAGTGAATAACACACGCTGCTTTCCAGGGTTTGGGGAAGTGTTGCAGCCTGATTACCGCATTAATTATATGCAATAGATGGATGAGTGTCTTTTTAGGTAAGTTTTTAAGGATTATGTTCGGAATGCTATCCGGGTCGGGAGCTTTATTTCTCGGAAGACGGCAGAGAGCTTTGCGTAGTTCCGCCGGCGTGACTCTCAATTTATCAAATACTGAAGGGGGAATGGGATATTTATGTTGGCGGAAAGTGCTTACAGTGAGGCTGCACTGCACTTGTTCAGTGAGAGTATCAGGCGACTCGCTGTAGACGCTCTCCAAGTAGTCTGCGAAGGCCTCCGCTTTCTCCGGATCGTCCACCATGTCTACGCCACGGTGTTTGATCGCGGGCATCGGCGTACTACCTCCACGGATTTTCCTGGCCAACTTCCACAGCGAGCCGTCTTCCCTATTGATAGTATTAATGTAATCGAACCATACTTGATTACGATATTCCCGTATTTCCATCCTGATTTCCTCCGTCAGCGCATTGATACGAGCGGATCCCATTTGTGTCCGGTTTCTCTGCCATCGACGTCGAAAGCGGTTTCTAATTGAAATGAGTTCTAGGATAGATTCAGGAAGTGATTCTGTCCTAGGGCGGATGGTAACCCTAGGCGCATCACGGATGCGCTGTATGTTTGTAGTAAGCTTTTCTACTTCATTCTCGAGTTCCTGGATTGATTCTATTTGTTCAGGGACGACTGTTACCTCATTCAGTACCTCAGACAGTTCCAGCTCGCTATATTTATCATTATATGTTAAATTGCGAGTATTCAAATGATAAGAACCGAATCGAGGCTTGCAGTATCTCTGCCTTATCGCCTCGAAACGCTTCTAGCATGTTTGTGTAGTGGTCTAGCGCTAGAAATAGCTCTAAATTGACCATACTATTTATTTTAGCCACCACATTATTAAGGTTAGACATTAAATTAGATATATTTACATTGTTATCATGGTTCAAGTTGCCGCGAGCAGTACCACTAACCTGTACATTATTTTGTTTTGCGACGTTCTCTCTAGTTAGTTGAGCGCTGCTACGTCGTAGAGGCGGGAATTGCTTCTGGAATGCTTCGTCACGTTGGGCATTGTTTAGCCCTTGGCTCCGTGAGCCGTCAGCTACTCTTGCAGGTTGTTTGTCACGCCAAGCCGGGTTGGCTGCCGGTGGTGCAGGTTTGAACGTCGGTTTTGATTGCTTGTTCTTGGCTGCCGCTGCTTCTATTATGTTTAGCCTGTAAGCGTAAACCGGGCATTCATCATCTATAGACCGATGAGGTCCGCCGCAGTTTACGCACTTTGTTAGTTCTTGGGTGCATTGCTTGATATCATGCGGCCCCGCGCATTTACTGCATGCCGTTTTTCTGTTGCAGTACGTTTTGGCGTGCCCGTACTGTTGGCAATTCTTGCACTGGAGTACGGGTTTGCCTGAACACCTAGCTTCCCATGCGATTCGTACATGCATTAGTGTCTTCACCTTGCTATTCAGTCGTCGAACAGTATAATCGGTACCTAGAACGACTAGGTACATCGGTTGTCTCGTCTTTCTCATTTCATATATGCTCTTAGCTCGGATATTATGTTCTTCGTTGAGTGCTTCGACTATTTCTGATGTCGCCATCAAGCCCTCGCAGAACGAATGCCCTAGTCTTTTCCTGGGTTTCTGCGTAGGTATGGTACTCCGTACGCTCGACGTCTAAGGCCCTTTTCAATGTGTGGAGATCAATGGAGTTCTCGCAATATACTATAACGCTGTTTTCAGTATATTTTAATTGATACTTGCTTATTCTCATGGCTTGTAGGTCCTCCCTGAGCTGCCTGTGGTCAGCCGGGCGCCCTTTAATAACAACTGGGGGTGGTGGCTGCACTTTACTTTTGGGGGTAGTTTTAGTGCTTTTTCGGGGAGCGGCTTTGCGTTTAACCCCGGTGGATGCCGTGGTAGACGCGACGCTTACGGTTTCTTCATCCTCCGTATCTAGGTCAGATAGGGGTTGAAATTGGTTAGATATGGGGACGGTGGATTGGCCCATATCTAGGGTTGATATTTTAAAGTTCTTTTAAACGGTATTTGCCTGAAGGGCGTTTTAAAAATGTCTTTGGTTTTTTCACCTACCAGGGTCTCAGAAGTTGCAAATATCGGGGGAGGCGGCGGTGGCATTATTTTCGGGTCGTTGCTATTCGGTTTCGTTGTATCCATGCGGTTTAGGACTTCTTCGTTTTTTTTTTGCGATTTCTGACGGTTATCCAAGGTGATCTTCAGCTTTTTTGCCATCTCCGTGCCTTGTATGTTTGTCGGAGAGGCTTTCTTTTTGCCAGTATCAATTTTTGACGTCACTGGTTTCTTCATACGTAGGGGGTGGCAATCCCTATTATGTTGACGCACTTTGGATGTTAGCTTAGAAGCATCGGCTAAGCTTAGATTGCTATAATTTCTCAGGCTTTCGTAGTCCAGACGGCACTGGACGCAGACTTCTGCATATGTTTTGCATCTGCTGCGTAATCTACGCACAGAATCTTCCGATAATTTGCGGTCGGTGACCGACTCCATGGATACGTTTGACATGGTATCCTCATCGTCCGTTGGGTCTCCCATTTTTGGGTCAGTTGCCGGGGTTACGTCCCCGGCGACTAGAAAAATGTAAGCACTTGGCTTGTAGCGGTCTTTACTGGTTACCTGTACGGTAAAAAGCAGTCACAAGAATTCTAATATCACAGTACCAGTCCGAGATTCGGTTAAAAAACGCGCAAGGAATCTTTTTGCCTGAGTTCCTTTATCAGGTCCGTTTCTTTAGCCGGCAAGAAACGGAACTTTCGATACCGATCCCTATATTTTAATCATCATTTCTGATCTTTCTATTCTTCGCAAAAAAAAACAATAATATAAAAGACTCATGCAAGAGTAAAGGACCTCTTATTTTCCATAATATCAAAATTTTATTATGTTGTTGAATTATAACCCCGGCTTTGTCTACCTTTCGAGACAATTTTATGTGCAAATTAGCTTAAACAGAACAGTAAATTTATTACTAAAACGATAAACAAAATAAACATCTATGATGTTAAATTTTTATAGTGTTCATTAGAAGAACATGAATGTTAATCGCTAATAGAAAACAAGAAATAATATATAGTTTTCTAACAAGAGATAATTATTAAAAATATACCTCAAATCGTAATGAAATATGTTTAAACTTGTATGAATGTAGTACATGGATGTAGGTTACGACTGCAGGAATAAAAGATTGATTCTGGCCCTCGAGCGGGGGCAAAATTAATTAATTTTTTCAGCAGGTAATGAAAAATCTACATTAAAATTTAAGATTAGGTAACATAATTCGCATTGCCGGATTCAATTGCAAGTTGGCTACCATGCACTACTTCCAGTGGCGCACCCAGAGGGGGGGGGGGGGTCATCGGGCCAGCCCCCCCCCAGACTCGAAAATTCAGGATCAAAAATTATTTGAAACTACACATATGCATCGACTCATCGACAGCGAAAAATTATTAAATTTATGTTCTTTTTACTGAATCCAGGTGGTCACAGTTCGATCATCTCAACTCTCAACCATTTCATCGGATTCCTCATTCCAGTCACAACAACTACCGCGGAAAGATCTTTTTCAAATTGAAAATCTTCAAAATTCTTAGCTCTACTGTTATATCAAGAAATCAAGGTATCTCCCGAAGATGTTTTGAATCAACTCGCAACGAAAAAATCTTAAATTAGTAATAGATTAGAGCTAAATACGTAAAATAAGAAGAAACATTTTTTTGTTTTAGTTAATTTAATTTGTTGCTTACATTTATACTTTATAAATACAGGGGGTTTCATAATTGAATGTTAATCCTTAAGGATGATAATCTTTGGGTGATTTTAAGAAAAAAATCTCATATGAACACAGGTCCGCAACCGCCTTATTTTTGAGATACAGGGTGTTGGAAGTAAAAAAAAAATCAGTTTTATCCCAATATTTCTAAAGCCGTTGTAGATATTTCTTTACATTTTGCTAGGTATTAAGTACAACGTATAAAAATAATTTTTACAACTCCATTCAGTGGCGCCCCCTGTAGCATGACTTCTAATATTTTTAATAAAAAAAAATTAAACGTCACTGCTTTTTTCAAAATAAAAGTCATTTTCGCAATCTCCTATTATTTCATAATGATCTCTTGACTTTTTTCTGTCCGACGAACGGTTTTCGATTAAAAAAATAAAATGCATTTACCTGCACGACCCTTATCAAAGATTTATTAAATCCTTGACCCTTACGGTCGGTTATTGTCAATTACGATACCAGCTATTCAGTGGTAAGATTAGGTATCTATAGTAGGCTAGAAACAGATTTATTTCTTTTTCAATCGTAGATAAGTTTGACAGTTCTTTAACTTGGTTTCCGGCTTGTCACAATTTAAACTGCAATCACAGTATTCTTGTTTATTAAAAAATGCGAAATTTTGCCAATGACGAATTAGCAATTAATTAGGAATTCGGACCGTGCAGATACATGCATTTTATTTTTTTAATCGAAAACCGTTCGACGAACAGAAAAAAGTCAAGAGGACATTCTTATTAAGAAATAATAGATTGCGAAAATGAATTTTATTTTGAAAAAGCAGTGGCGTTTCATTTTTTCGTTTAAAAATATAAGAGGGCATGTTAGATTGGAGTTGAAAAAAATCTTTTGCTTAAAAAAAAATTATTTTTATACGTACTTAATACCTAGCAAAATGTAAAAAAATATCTAGAGCGGTTTTAGAAATATTGGAATAAAACCGATTTTTTTTTTATTTTCAACACTATCTCAAAAATAAGGCGGTATCGTAAAGGTTCTCTGAATGTAGTTGCTGATGCACTATCTAGAGCTGTCTCTCCCTCTGGCGACAATTGTGATATTTCTGTTTTTGATCTGTCTTCAATTGAACCTGATAAATGGTATAATGATATGATTGTTAAGGTTTCTAATGCTCCGAATCTTTATCCTACTTTTTGTGTCATCACTAGCAATCTCAATGAATGGAAAATTGTTATACCTACGAAAAACCGTAAAAGTATTTTAAAGCTATTCCATGACAGTGAGAGTGCTGGACATTTTGGTATATCTAAGACTTTGTCTTGAATTTTGTCTCTGTATTATTGGCCAAGTATTCGAAGGGATGTTTATCGTTGTGTGAGGGCGTGTAATGTTTGTCAAGCAAATAAAAGTCCCAACAAATCAACGCCAGGTCTTATGGGAAGTTGTAGGGAGATAAATTTTCCATTCCAGATGCTTTCGGCTGATCTTTTGGGTCCATATGTCAGGTCCAAACAGGGTAACCGGTATGTCCTGGTAGTTGTAGATTGGTTTACGAAATTTATGTTGGTTCATCCTATGAATAATGCAACTGCTAAGAACATAACGAAATTCTTAGAAAATCAAGTATTTTTAATTTATGGAGTTCCTCAAATTTTTTATTGTGATAATGGTCCACAGTTCATTAGTAATGAATTTAAAAATCTGTTAAAAAATTATAATATTCAAAATTTTTTTTATAATTTAAGGTATCACCCTCAAGCCAACCACACGGAAAGAGTTAACCGAGACATCACGCGTTGCATTAGATCTTATATTCATGACAATCACAAGGATTGGGATTCAAGCATTTATAAAGTCAGTCAGGCAATAAGAACAGCAAAGCATGAAGTCACGGGTTACTCTCCGGCATTCTTAACCTTTGGCAGAAATGTTCCAATTTCGGGGGATTACTATGGTAAGGTTTCTCAAAACGAAAATAATATACCTTTAATTACTGAAAATAATCAATATACTAACGATTTACAAGAACTTCCTAAACCTGGCTGGCTGTGTTTTTTTTTTGGTGGTATTGTCTATCTGCGCCTAATATCATTAGTAGATAGCAATACTGTGGGTTAGTTGGTGGGAATACCTATTTTTTATAAATTCTGTGTATTTCAGTTTCCAGAATAGTCTGACAAATATCTAGGTCAGACACATACACTCAAAATTACTTATGTGTGATTTTAAATATATTGTTGTATATCTAGTGTTATATAAATTTGAGTGTATGGTATATTTTTTATTGTCATATTTTGAGAATATTATAACATCTCTATCGTCATCTCTTCGTATCCTTGTGTTTTTGATCACAGAGATAAAATATTTGGTGGTTTTGTGTATCTGTACTTAAAGTTTTTGGGTTTTGAAAATTCTGTGTATTTCAGGTACTGGAATGGTACAGAGACATAAGGTTATGAAGTATTTTATCTGATTTTGACTTTTTGGGACAAATCATCTGTATCTACTGTCGTACTTGTGCCCTTATCTGGCTGTTTGCTTGGTGAGGTATTATCTGGTTTTGACGTTTTTGGAGATGATTGTCCATACCTATTTTGAGTTTGATGCATGGATGCCTTGCCGTGTGCTTGACTGTGTATGTTATGATTTTGAGTTTGATACATGGATGTCTTGTCGGTTGCTTGGCTGTGTATGATTTGATTTTGAGTATGATGAATATAATTGGTTATATCCATTTGTTGTACTGTATATACGTTATCTTGCTGTTTGCGTTAACGTATGTTACTTTTTTGGTTTTGATGGATGTAATTATCTTTGTCTATTTATGGTACTTTGAGTTATCTTGCTATTTGGATTAACGTATTGTATCATATGTAATTTTGCCTTTCGTGTTCACGCATCTAACTAGATTTTGACTTCAAGATATAATCATTTATATCTATATTTTCTTTACTTTGCGTTATCTTGCCGTTGGCGTTAACGTATTGTATCTTATGTCATCTTCAGTTTTGCGTTGGCACATTATACCGATTTTGACTTTGAGGGATGTAGTTATCTATAGCCATTTATCTCGCCTTATGTTATCTTTCCGTTTGTGTTTACATATACTACTTAATTTTGACTTCGATAGATATAATTTATATCTAGATTTTCTTTACTTTGCGTTATCTTTCGATAAAGCATCGTATCTTACGTCATCTTGAGTTGTATGTTGGCACATCCTATTGGATTTTGTCATGGATGGATGTAGTTAGCTGTATCTATATATTTTTCCTGATTATGACTTTTTGGGTATCTCCCAATATATAGGTTAAGTTTTTTAAATTTGTATTAGTCGGCTGGGAAGTGTTGGGAGCTTCTTTGGTCTCAGAACCCTTTGTACAACTTTTATAGTTACCTCACCTAGGTGAAGAGTGGGTTCATGGGGGGTGAGTGCTTGGCGGAGTGCGTTTAAAACACCATTCCATATAGCTGGGGCTCACTACTGTGTCCTTGCAAACTCCACAACCGCATACTTTGTTATTCTGAGAGACAAAGAGGCTGTGCCACTTACTGGAACACCCGCATATCGTTTGGCTTAATTAGGTTTAGTTTCTTTAAATTTCAGCCTGGTGGAAGCTATATTCTACTCCCTTATGTTAGTGGTTATTTGGGTTACAATTTTTTATTAGTATTATCATGAATCTTTAAGTTTTTGTTTTGTACCACTTTTCAGGGGACATTACTGGTTTGTGTGGTTTTGGACGCTCTACGGGTTTTGGGCGAGGATTCTTGATTCATTTCGATTGAGGTTGGTATACGAGGTTGCTCCGAAGATATAGGATGTCTACGCAATACCAACTTGGGTGCTACTTCCAACTGACGTAAGTCTCTCAGTGCTTTGCCCATTTTAAATGATCAGGATACTTTGTCAATTCTATCGGGGGTGCTCTACGAGCAGACGGATTTGTGGTGTCATCTGAAATCAGATTTAGCGTAGTTTGTGGTGGTATCCAAACTGGCTAATTCTTAGGCTTTGGCCTTTTCGTTTTTGCTTATCATGCATTTAAAATTTTTCTTGATATTTGGGTGAAGGTTGGATTGACTTTGAACTTGAGAAGTAGCTTAGTCGAAAGTTCTTGAGTTTTTTTGGTTTAATATAGTGTTTACAGTTTTCTTATAGATGGTGCTAAGCTATGCAGCGCACTTTATAAAAAATATAATAAAAATAAATAAAAATAAAAAGTGACTTAGTAGATCTACTTGGTTTTTGGCTTTCATTTAGTTTGTGTTAGGCTTTTGATCCGCACTTAGAAGTGACCTAACAAAGTTTTAATTTGTGTTAGGCTTTTGATAAGGACTTGTGAGTGACCTAACAAAATTAAGTTTATTTTGGAGTATCTGTTGTTTAGTACGGGTATGTTTTGGTTAATAATGATAGGAATTTTTCTAAATTTTTAATTCAAGTTTTCAATTTCCCTACTTCTCTAAGTTTTACGAAAAGTTTTCAAACAAGTTTTCAAACTTTTCTTACCGGGTTGAGGGGGTGTGTAACGAAATAATTCGCTACATTTTTATGCAAATATACATGCGATTTGGTTTCGGTATCTAGGTAAGATTTCGCTAGAAGCTAGATCTTTTGTACATAGGTGGAGCTATCATTAGAATTATAGGCGTATTAGTTTTACGTCGTTTTCTATAAAAATATTTTTATTATACTGGCCTTTGAATAGAGGGCGATAGTAATATCGTGATTTTAATTGATGGTCTCCCTCCTACTCCTTTGAATGCGATTTGGATCGGTTCTAAAATCGAACGGCGAACGTTACTTTTGCCTCCAATTTCACGTGAAGGTGAGAGCCCATTTTTATTTTTGGTCGCATGTGATTTGGTTTTTTTGCACATTCCGCTTTTAACTTAACAAATTTATTTCTTTGTTTTAGGAGTGTCTTAAAGACAATTTTCAGGTTCTAGAGGGATTTTCAATCAATGATTTAGACGACAATACTTTAATCTATTATAGAATTCTAATCTAGATTTAGAAATTGTATTCATCATTGTTCCGGGCCATCTTGGGCTTGTTGTAAAGTATTGTTGAATAAATGATCTTAGTGGACTCTCTACTAAATCTATTTTAGTATATTTATTGCAAATTTCGTTAACTTTTACAGGAATATTTAACTGCGTAGTTGAAGTTAGCAAGGAGAATTTTTAACTAACCTTACTTTATAATCGAGTTCTGTTGGTCTTTAGTGTTTTTAGCTAATTCCTGGTTCTGATCCGCCACTTTTAAAAGTCGGGTAACTGACTCAGGCCATTGCCAAATTTGCCAAGAGACGGATAAGTACCGAATAGACCTCCAGTTCACTGCCGGTAGAGGATTTGGGAAATTCAACTTTCTAAAGGTCTAAGGAGAGTTTCTTTTATATTATTTCTAATTTATGAAATATAATATTGAATTACTTTGAGAACTCACCTTAGATTTTTATTTCTTCTCTCTACCGACAGTCGACGGTAAATTTATAACTTTCATCTTTGTAAACTTAGCTCCTTGCTAAACTCGTAGCTAAATTTGCTCGATTTATTTTTGCTTGTGGCTCGTAATGCTCACTTTGACGAATGAAACGGGAGAACAGTGACATAATGTGAAATGTCGATCAGCTTTGTATTGTGATCTTAGCACATACAGTTTTCTTATCGCATAAATTTGACTTAGGAAGAATTTGCATATTTATTAATTTGTAATTTTGAAGTAATCATATTTCTATCAATTTTTGACTAGTATTTAGCTTATTTTTTAGAACCTTTCTTTTAAATAAACTTTTTTGGGGACTTTTCATTTATTTGGCACTTATTTAAAAGTGTGCTTAAATCAAATTTAATCATTAATTTTTTTGAAGTAGACTTGAGTATCAGATGCATTGACGAATCTTGTATTTTTAAACATAGTTTAATCATTCATTAATGATCTTGTATTTTGGAACCTAGTGTTATCAGATTCATTGAGGAATCTTGTATTTTTAAACATAGTTTAATCATTCATTAATGATCTTGTATTTTGGAACATAGTTTTATCAAATTCATTGACGAATCTTGTTTTTTTCTTTTAATCATAGTTTAATCCTTCATTTAGAAATCTTGTAATTTTTGATCGTAGATTTAATTTTTAAGTAAAGGAGTTGGAAATATTTTCATGAGATTGTTTCAATTACTGTTCATTATGGTTCATTTTTTTTGTTTATTATCAACCAACATTCTGGTCTAAAACAAGTTTTTCTGTTTGCATATTTTCACGGAAATTGGCCAAAGAGCTTGGATTGATAATCAAGCATCAACCGAGTGTACCATTGCAGCATTAGACGTATCAGCTCTATAAGACGTTTTTGCCCTCTGGTGTTATCCTTACCCATAAAGACCTAACAAATAACAGGCAATTGGAGAAAAAGGGAACGAGGTGAAGAGAAGTGTGTCCAACCAGGGTTGAGCGTCTAATCTAGCTAAGTATTTTATTTGCAAACGTAAAAATCACTGCTGGATCAGAATTTTTTAAGTTTTGACTAATTTCAAAGATTAATATTTTAATTGTTTTTTTTTTTAAATCTAACATCAATTTAATTCTTCAACTCTAGAGGAACTCTGTTCAACAAAGTTGTAATTTGGACTGTTCATTTTAATAGTATTTATTGAAATAAAATTATTGTAAATTTGTTTTTAAGAACATTTTTTATTTCCGGCAAGAAAGAGATTCTGCAGTTCTCAACGTCTGTCAAGTGATTTTTGTTAGCTTTTAAGCTTTTATTGGTGATACTTGACAGTTCTTTGAGAATTGAGGAATTTCTGGCGCCCAAGAAAAATCCTTACTTACCAATAAGATAAACTCGCGACTTAGCCGGCAACTTAGAATATTTCCAAAAGACATCAGGAACGTAAAATGTTACAAAGGACCCATATTTATATAAACATTCTGTCTTAGAATAATTGACCAAGCCATAATACCTTAAAGTTTGTTTACATATATACATATGCTAAATCCGTTATAACAAAAATTAATTAAGTGCCGTAAAACTAAAACAAAAATACGCAACAATAATTATTTGTAATTTATATATATTCTAATGCAATAAGTTTATAACTAAATGGTATGAGCTTTTCCATTTTTTATTCGATGATACTTCACACTACTTTCAACCATTTTGAAAGTGCTTTTCTTAGGAGACATAGTCCTTAAAAAATCCAAGCTCAGCCTTAATCTCTTGAAAAAATATTTCCCAGTTCTCTTCCTCTTTATATTTTGATCTTGAAGACCCTGCTTACTGTCGTCCCCCTGAGTACTAGCAGGACTATTATTTTGAAAGAGTTTCTGAGCTACGGGTAGTGTACTTATGATAGTATGATCTTCAATATGGTGATCAGTAACTTTTATTTCTTCAGAGCCTCTATTTTTATCGCTAATACTGTATTCAGAACCGTCACTATCCAACACGTCGGGATATCTCACATAACTGTTTTCACTATCAGGTGAGTTTTTAGGTGTACTAGATTTTAGCGCTTCTTTTCTTGGAGATGTTTTGGAGGAAGTATACATGAGGCCAGCCCTGCTGATTCTTGATAGTAGTGAGCCTAAATGAGAAATTTTAATTGCTTATGTTTTTTTTTTTAATCGAAATATAACGTATATATGAACGGATTATCAAAGATATTTTAAGTTATTTTGTTTTAAGTTAAACCGTGTAGATTCTGCAGCGCTTCAAAGAGAAAAAAGTACATTTAAAAATAGTAAAAAAAAACAACGTTTAGATTTTTCCATAGAACTAAAAAATTCAATAATATATAGGATGTAACAATTAAAATAATAAAACGATAACGATAAGTAACGTCAAAATATCAGCATGAGCTGTATACAAGTTACGCCAAATTAACCATCGTGTTTCATTTTTTTTCCTAAGGAGCCTTAAAACTGAGATGTGGGGCACAATAGGGGTACCCAATGAAACCCTTTGGAAGCAAGAAGAATTTATGCCCAGAGATTTTCAAATCGAAATTTGCAGGATTGCAAAGCTTAAGAGTGTTTAATAAATTAAATTAGAAATGTGTAGTTTTGGTAATCATCGCATGGGTCGAGGCGGACCTGTTTTATGACCGCGAAGATCCATCCAAACTAACGTAGATCCGTTAATTTTCTTAAGGGCATCTCAAAAGTTTTGTCTATTTATCCCAAACTAACCCAATCTTATGCGACATGATCCTGGAATTTTATTTTAAGTACAGCTAGAAATAGTCCACAGGAGATGATTAAAACTCTAGTTTTAATCATCTCCTGATGATGCTAACATGGTTAGCGAAACGCGTGTCGTGTGCAAATATTCTGTTTCGGTATTGTGGATAAAACTCTCTGTTTTAGTGCATGTTGCCGAAAGTTCCAAACCCCAACGTAACTGTTTGCCTGGTTCTCTCCATTGCTGGACTGGAGCACAAAACACGTTCCATTGATTCTTCGTCCTCCAAGGACAAGCGGCATTCCGTTCTTGTGGACAGATTTATCTTGTTCATATTGCTTCTTAGCCGACAATGACCAGTGTACATGCCAACTAGAGCTGGTACCTGCAGTCGGCCAAGATATTTGAGTGTGCTAGACCCGGTAACTCTCCATTTGTTTACAAATTGCTGTTGTGTCCACTTGGAGAGGGCATCTTTAGCTATGTTGGAAACTAAGCTATTCACAGTACTGGTGCTGTTACGGCTGCCTGCTTTGCGAGGGCATGAACTCTTTCTTTACCTGTACTTGATTTAATGTACACGTCCAATATCTTTTCCATGAATTTCAACAGAAAGGAGGTTAAACTTATTGGTCTTATGAACTAGATGTGGATTCCAAACATCCCAGCTTTGGGATGTAGACCACCATGATTTTGGTCCAACTGCTAGGTATATATAATTACATCAGGAAATAAAATACAATTCAAGATGGCGGAAAGCGAAGATGTGCTGTTAACAACAGAAAACAAAAAATATTGCAAGACAAATGTTGAAAAATTCATGTGCCCTTCGTATAAAGGGGCTGCAAGTCGTTAGTGGCAGTAA
>MU187095.1:0-12776 GCA_016904865.1 Pissodes strobi
CTCTTAAACCTGATCGTCCCGATCAGATACTGCATGTCCGTGGTATGCTTTCAGTCTGTCGAGGTGAACAACTTTCAGTTTGCTTCTGGGACTACGCTGAATTCTATACACAACGTCATTAATTCTTTTGATGACTGTATAGGGTCCTTCCCATACTGGCGTTATCTTGGGAGATCTTCCTTTCTTCCTTTGTGGATTATATAACCAGACTTTATCGTTCATCTGAAATCCCATAGAATTAGCTTTGAGATCATATCGTGTCTTCATTCGGTCACTGGCTTTCTCCGTGTTTTCTCTGGCTAATTCATGGATGTATAGTAACTTTTCCTTAAGGGAGTCTGCGTAGTCTTGAATTTCCATATCCTGGTTGTCTGGCGTTCCGAATAATAGGTCGCAGGGTAAGCGGAGTTCTCTTCCAAATAAAACCATGGCTGGTGTTAGTCCTGTTGTGTCATGGACTGCTGATCGATAGGCCATTAAAAATAGTGGTATGTGTTGGTCCCAATCCTTCTGATGCTCATCTACGACCTTTGACAAATGTTCTTCAATGGTCTTGTTAAACCTTTCAACCATGCCGTCTGATTGTGGATGTAAGGCGGTAGTCCGTGTTTTATGGATGTTGAGTAAATCACAGACTTTCTGGAAAACCTTGGATTCGAAGTTGCGTCCTTGATCTGAGTGCAGCTCTAACGGAATACCAAATCTGCTGAATAGGTTATTCACAAGGACCTCTGCTATGGTAACAGCTTCTTGATTGGGGATTGCAAAGACTTCAGGCCATTTACTGAAGTAGTCAATTGCCACTAAAATGTACTTGTTACCATTATTTGTTTCTGGAAAAGGGCCAGCTACGTCAATGGCTATGCGTTCAAACGGTAGGCCCAGATTATACTGTTTCATTTTGCCCCTAGATCTTGTTTTGGGTCCTTGGCTTGCGGCACAGGTTGAGCACTGCCGACACCACGATTTCACATCCTGGCAGTAGTTGACCCAGTAAAATCTGTCGCGAATCTTGTCAATCGTTTTGTTCACTCCGAGATGAGCACCAGACTTTCCATTATGAACTTCTTCCAGAACTTCCGATATCTTCCTCCTTGGTACCACTAACTGTGTCTTCACTACTTTTCCATCGGCGCTTTGCCAGGCTCGTTTAAGAAGTCCATTTTCCACCACCAGGGAGTCCCACTGAGCCCACAGAGTTTTAAAAGCAAGTCCTCTAGTTGATATCTCGCTCCAGCTTGGTCTTGGTTGATGTTCTTCTTTAGCTGTTAGCAATAGTGCTATTTCACTATCTTCAAGCTGATCCTTTTTAAGTTGCTCTGTGGTCCACTGCTGATCAACCTCAAATTTCGTTTGCCTAATCCGAGTAATTCCTTATCGTTGATCTACTCTTTTGCAATGCTTACAATTATCCGCGCATGGTCTTCTGGATAAAGCATCTGCATTATTATGCAATCTCCCTGCTCTGTGCTTAACCTTAAAATTATATTGTTGTAACTTTTCAAGCCACCTGGCTACCTGTCCTTCAGGCTGTTTCATATCCAAAAGCCATTTAAGTGCTGCATGATCAGTCCTTATCAGAAATTCTTGCCCGTACAGATATTGATGGAAATGCTCAACAGATCGTACTATTGCCAAAAGCTCTTTTCGGGTTACACAGTAGTTACGTTCAGGTTTCGAAAGTGTTCGACTGTAGTACTCGATAACTCGTTCTTCTCCTGCTTGTACTTGCGATAGAACTGCTCCGATGCCGGTGTTGCTGGCGTCTGTGTCCAATACAAATTTACCCTTTTGTTCCGGATATCCCAATATTGGACTAGAACATAGAGCCGCTTTTAATTTCCTGAACGCAGAATCGCAGTTATGATCCCAGTTATAATTAGCTCGTTCTTCAGTGAGCTTATGTAGAGGTGCCGCTATATTTGCAAATCCTTCAACAAATTTCTATAGTAAGTACATAGTCCAAGGAAGCTCCGCAGTTCATGTTTGTCGCGAGGACGAGGCCAGTCCTTGATTGCTGTAATCTTCCGTTGGTCGGTTTGGATTCCTTCTGATGACACAACATGCCCGAGAAATTCAACTTTTTGTTGAAAAAGAAAACATTTCTTTGGATTCAGTAAGAGCTGAGCATTCTTGATTCTAGTAAAAACTTCATGCAAGTTTTGTAGGTGCTCTTCGAAAGTTTTTCCCATTACCATTATATCATCAAGATAGACCAGGCACGTCTTCCAAGTGAGGCCTCGTAGAACAACCTCCATAAGACGCTCAAAGGTAGCAGGGGCATTGCATAGTCCGAAGGGCATAACTTTAAACTGATATAAACCACTTCCGGTAGAAAAGGCAATCTTTTCCTTATCTTGTTCGTCGATGCCTACTTGCCAGTAGCCGCTCTTTAAATCGAGTGTTGAGAACCAATGAGAACCTGCTAGTGTCGTCAACGTGTCATCAATCCTGGGAAGTGGATAGCTGTCTTTCTTGGTGACGTCATTGAGCTTTCTATAGTCCACGCAGAATCTGGTAGTCCCATCTTTTTTAGTGACTAAGACAACAGGAGACGACCATGGGCTCGATGATTGCTCAATAATTCCATCGTCAAGCATCTTGTTGACTAATGTGGTAACCTCTTGCTGCTTCGTCACTGGTAGCCTCCGAGGATGCTGTCGTATGGGGTGAGCACTTCCAGTGTTGATTTTATGTTTTATGATGTTCGTTCTTCCAGTATTGCAATTTTTCCTTTCAAAGGCTGTGCTCTGCTCTTTGATAAATTGTGTAGCTCTCTTCAGTTCTTCGGAAGACAGATGTTGCCACGACTTATGGAAATGTTCTAGGACTTCCTTAGGTGATGTTGAGGGTGTTACTTCTGACTGCGTTTCGCAACTGGTTACCCATTGCACCGGCTCGCAAGTGGCTATTACATCTCTTTTATTGATTTTGATGGAATTGGATGAAATATTTGCTATCCTTATCGGTATTTCGCCGTCGGTTTTGACTAGTGCTTTGCCTACGAGGTGTTTGCAAGGCAAATCGTGGTGTTGGATAAGTCCGATGCAGCCTCCAAACCCCTTCTCCAATTTCCCAAAAATTATCTTCTCGGTATTTCCGTTTGTTCTGACAGTACATGCCGCCACTACTTTAGTTGGGGTAAAATCGTCTGTTTTGGTAAGGATGAACTCTTCGGTGCCAAACTTCAGAAGATTAAGCTTGTTGTCAAAAGAGAATCCATGTTGACCGATGAGATCCATCCCCAAAATAAATTCGTCTTCGATGTCGGCGACTAACACTGTGTGGTGTAATTTAATTCGTCCCAGTTGAAGTTCGATATCCATTTCCCCAAGTACTTCAGCTGTCTCACCGGTAACTGTACGTAAAATTACATTCTTTGATATGGGTAGAACTTCTACTCTATTTACTCTGTTGGACCTTATCAAAGATACCGCCGCACCAGTGTCGACAGTAAGTGTTATGGCTCTTCCGTTGATCTTTCCTGTAATTGTTAGACTGTCGGCGGCTTTTCCTAGGCTTTTTATGGAGACGATCCTGGGGGCTTTATCTTCTTTAGTCAACACCCGCCCCGCAATGTTGACTAATTGAAGTTTTCCTGATTTGACTTGGGGGCCCTAGCGTCTCTGGATGGAGATCTAGACCGTAGTTGTACTCGGCAGTCTCTTTTGAAATGCCCAGTCCTGCCACATCTATAGCACTGATTTGATGTATTTCGGTTATGTGGCCTATCTTCCATTGGCTCCCGGAATCTCGCCGTGGCCTGAAGAACTTCCGTTAATTTCTTCAAAATTTCGCCCATCTCAGTTAATTCACAGCTATTTATCGGCTTTTCTTCCTGGATGGATACGGCCCTGATTTTTGGCTTGGAGATGTTACAGGCCGCCTCGATTTCTAGGGCTCGACCCAAAGCTTCACTGCTGTTATCAAATTTGGCTAGGCGTAGCATTTTCTGAGTTTCTGGATCTCTGATACCATCCACGAAATATTGGGCAGCAAGTTCCTCTTGAAATTCCTCTGTCGCTCCCGGGTAGGCCAATTGAATGAGACGTCTAATGTCTGCCTCAAATTCTTGCAGGTTTTCCCCAGGCTTCTGATGCCGAGACTTTACTTGTGCCTGATAAAGTTGTCTTCGGTGTTGGTCTCCAAATCATCTCTCCAGGACAGCTACAAGTATGTCATATTTCCCTTGTTGGCTGATGGGAATGGTCTGCAGTAGTTCCAGGGCAGATCCACGAAGCGCTACCACTAGTGATGTAGCCATTTCTTCATTATTCCAACCGTTGGCAACAGCAGCGGCTTCAAATTGTCTTTTGTACATTGTCCAGGATGTTTGACCGTCGTACGTTGGAGGTTTGATGTTTTGTCCTGAGGCGAATGCCCTCTCGGTGGGTGCTTGATGTTTTAGTCTGGTAAATTCTGCTTGTAGATTCCTCACTTCTTTTTGTATATTGTCTACTTCTTTTTCAAATTTTTCATTTTGTCCGTCCAAAATTTTCTGAAGCCGGTCCTGTTCTATTTGCCTTTTATCTTCTTGGTCTTGAAAAATTTTCTGCTTGCCTTCTACGTTCATCCTGTTCCCGCTCCGCTTGTCTTTTATCTTCTTGGTCTTGTAAAATTTTCTGGAGCCGGTCCTGCTCTGCTTGCCTTCTACGTTCATCCTGTTCCCGTTCCGCTTGTCTTTTATCTTCTTGGTCTTGCAAAATTTTCTGAAGCCGGTCGTCCTGTTTTTTTGCCTTTTGTCTTCCTGGTCTTTTAAAATTTTCTGAAGACGGCCCTGTTCTGCTTGCCTTTTATCTTCCTGGTCTTGTAAAATTTTCTGAAGCCGGTCCTGTTCTGCTTGCCTTTTGTCTTCTTGATCTTGAAAAATTTTCTGAAGCCGGTCCTGTTCTATCTGCTTTTTACGTTCTTCCTCTTCCCGATCCGCTCGCCTCTCAGCATTTAAATTATCCATAAAATCGGCCAACATTTTATTTATTTGCTCCATTTCCGCCGTTTGTTGCCTTGTATTGACCATAGAATGTTATAAAATTTTACCAGAATCCACCAATCAAACGGTCTCGTTGACGTACTTGTACTTCTTTCCTCGAAAAATACTTCGCCAGTCCGGTCCCTTCACAATCCAACTTCTGACACCAAATGTTACGTTTTTCCCGTGGGTTCTTAACAGAATTACAACTTTGCTATTTTCAACTAATACTCTCTTTATTCACTACCACTGTATACAATTTAACACTCTATACTACTGTTATAACTTTACCACTAATATCTATTCAACACTCAATGATTAACTGAACTGAACTGACTGACATTCGCCTTAGGTCTGCTTATATATAATCTCAAATCTATCACGAATATTCGGGAAGTATTCCGAAGCCACTCTATATGATCTCGACGAGGCCATCGAGATAATTCCAGTCCAGCGATCCTGAAACTTCGCGACCGGCCGGGCGATGAGTCATACAGACAAAGAAGCGAGGGGCACGGCGCGGCGGCGGCGGCGGCGGCTAGTTCTATAGGGTAGCACAAGAACGTTCGGATGGTTGTTAGTCGTGACAATATTTTTCATTCTCATCATGGGACACCCCACCCCGCATAAGGATTGAATTAAATTTTAACGAAACCCTAACACCCTCTTTCATTATATTATTTGTGCTAATTGCTAATCGGAGCAGGGCAACTTCGTATTATACGGGCTAGAGAATTTAAAATTAATTGTTACGTTAGAAACCCGCATAGAATATATCTTTCTACAGATTAATTTTGCGACATTTTCCTTGTCCCTAGCCGGCTCGTAAAAGGTCACATATCCATTATTAAATTCAATTTGTATACTGTTACATACTTAGTCTATCTTTAACACAAACTTCAAAATTATACCTTAAATATTTATTCAAATCTACGCCTATGGGTGGGTAAGCGATTGAATATTTTTCTAAATTCATAAAGGGTACCGTAATAGTGCGTATGGCTTCTATACCGCGTATGTCACACAAGTTAGAACTTTCGGCGTAACTTATATTTTCAAACATACAAAGTTCTTATCTAAAGAAGTGCGACATATTGGTAAGAGATTTGTTTGAATTCTGCAAAAAAATAAATGCACAATAATTGCTTTATCAACGACAACATTTATTTATTTATTTGGGGATACTACTTACTAACGCTTAATCTAGTAGTTCCATGTAAGAGAAAAAGTAAAATCGTTAAAACTGAAAACATAATTCATAAATCAAATTTTGTTTTTATATAAACTTTTATCTTTAACTATGACATTTCATTTATTATTCATCATCAAAAAGTACACAACTATAAAAAGTTGGTTAAAAAGTATGAAATTTGCCTGACCAGTATGATACCAATTTTATATATTTATATTTGCCGTAATTTTACCAAATACAGCATTATGATGAAAATCAAATTCGTCATTACTTTTTTCCTTCACTCTGTACTTAAGTCAATATATGATAGTAATTAGCAATATTGTTTAAATTGAGTATATTATTCCAGATCGATATTAATTTCACGTTTTTGTATTTTCAAAATTATTCCGTAATTTTGCTAAATGCAGCATTATTCATTAATTTATAAAAACAATTTAAATTCCATGTTATTCTTTATTTAGCTCTCTATTTAGATCAATATATGATTTTTTAAATAACAATATTGCTTAAATTACGTACATTATGGCCAGTATGATATCAATTTTTTGCCTTTGTAATTGTAAAACGTTTTCCATGATTTTACCAAATACAGCATTATTCATTAATTTATACTAAAGCTGACATTCCACGTTACTGTTTTTCCATAACTCTTGTATTTAAGTTAATATATTATGATTTTATCTAGCAAAATTGTCTAACTTCAGTACTTTACAGCTAGTTTGATACCAATTTTATGCACATTCATTTTGCAATTGATAAAAATAATTTAAATTCCACGTTACTATTTCTTCTTCACTCTGCATATAAGTTAATATATGATTTTAAGTAGCAAAATTTTTTAACTTCAGTAACGTAGTTTAACGTTGGTAACGTTATGCCCTTCATTTGCAAATGTTTTCCATAGTTTTACCATAGGTTTTACCAAGTACAGATTACAGATTACAGATTGGGAGAGATGGCCTTTGAGCCTACTTGTCACCGCGACCCGACGGATCTATTGTGACTCTCTCCATATTATAGAGCTTCTTCCAGTTTTGTCTTTCTGATTAGACCCCACAACCTTGATAGTGGCTCCGTCGTCTAGCTAGTATCTTCTGGTTTAGGTACGCCAAGTAGTTGGGAGCGCACTCTCGATAAGCCTTCACAGTGGCATAGCACGTGAGATGCCGTCTCCTCCTCCTCTTGGCAGAACCTGCATTCGCTATTTTCTGCCAAACCTATGAGGTTTAGGTGCTTTTTCAGCCGGCAATGGCCCGTCAGCAGACCCACCATTATCCTGACAGCCTTCCTGCCGTAGCTTAGCAGGTCTGTTGATAGTTTGGCCGATGGACCTATTATAAATTCCTTGGCCTGTCTTTGTCCCAAAGTGTTGTTCCACCATTTTTGGGATTCTTCTGCTATCTATTTCTTTATGGCTGTTTTAGCGATTGGTTTGGCTATCCCGCAGACGAGCCTTCTCTGGCTATTTCGTCGGCAGTTTCATTTCCTTCATAGCCTTCATGCCCAGGTACCCATGATAGTGTCACTCTATGTTGACTTCCTATGGCATTCAAAGCATTGTGGCAATCCAGTACTAATTTCGATGTTATTTTGTTGGATTGCCGCTTGGCTGTCGCAGAAGATCGCAATTGTTGTTTTGTTGCAAATATATCTTCTTTTTATTTCCTTTGTGTTCTATTGCTGTTATTTCCGCTTGGAACACTGTCGCTAGTTTGCCCATGGAAATTGAAATTCTTGTTTTCGTCCTTGGTTCATATATTCCGGCTCCTACTCCTTCCCGTGTTTTTGAGCCGTCGGTGTACCAGATCACCATTGCCGTAATTGGGGGGGCCATTTTTCCAATCATTCCTATTTGGAATATGGATCGAGTACTTTTTGACAAAGCTGTACTTGGCTATGGTATTATCCGTGGGCAATCCCAGAATGTCATCTGCCTTGATTTCTTTGTTTAGCTTATCTTGTTTGGTATTATGTCTACCTATAATCGGTTTTTGGCCTTGTGATAGCCTGTATGTGACGGAGCGTGCTCTGTTTGTATGTTTGGATTGGTGGTAGGTTTAGTAGGACTTCTAGAGCCGCAGTGGGCGTTGTGCTTATGGCTCCAGTGACGCACAGGTATGCTAGCCTTTGAACGCGACTTATTTGCCTTTTTTCCTCCGCCTGCATGGTTCTTATCCACCATACTACTGAATCATACGCTATCATTAGTCTTACCACTGCTATGTATAGCCACAGTGTCATTTTGGGATTGAGGCCCCAATTCTTTCCGCACAACCTTCTGCATCTTCCTAGCGCAACTGTGGCTCTAAGAGTTGCTATTGGATGTGTGGTTTCCAGGTAAGCCTCTGGTCAAATATGACTCCTAGATATTTTGCTTCCTTGGAAAAAGGTATTTCTTCTCCATTTATCGCCAGTGGTTTTAGTCCTGTAAGGGCTCTAGTAAATAGAATGACTATCGTCTTTTTTGGGTTAACTGAGCTTTTTGGCTTCTCTCTGAGAGAGTACTGGCAAGTCTGCCTCGTACTACAATCGTTAGGTCGTCTGCATATCCTAGACAGTAAAAGCCTTCTGCAGACAGTTTTTGTAATAAGTCCACTAATATGGCCCATAGTAGTGGAGATAGAACTCCCTCCTGGGGGCATCCTTTTTCCACCGCTGCCTTTGTGGTTGTTTCCCCCAGAGTGGCTGTGCTTTAGACTAGTTTCTATCTATTTGCTCAGTGCTGTTGGAGTCTCTCTCCTTTCCAACGCGCTTATGATAGAGTCTGTTGAGACGTGATTGAAAGCCCCTTCTATGTCCAGGAATGTGGCTACTGCAATCACCTTGTCCTCTATGGACCTTGAAAGCAGCCTATTTAGGTCGTCCAGGGCTAGGTATGACGACTTTCCTGGCTGGTAAGCATATTGACGTTCACTTAGAGGGAACGCGAACGCCAGTAGCGTATTATCCCTGATATACCTATCTACTAGCCTTTCCAGGGTCTTGAGCATAGAAGAAGATAGGCTTATGGTTCTATATGATTTTGGTGTGCGGTCCAAGATTCTGCCAACTTTCGGCAGGTATAGGACTCTTACCTGTTGCCATAGACTAGGTACAATGCCCCAGGCTAGACACCCTCTAAATATTCTGCACAGGTGTGGTAATAAGATGTCCTGACCTTTTTTGCAGAAGTATGGGGTGTATTTCGTTTAGGCATGGTGACTTAAATGGTTGGAATTGGTTGATGGCCCATCTAATCTTCGCAGGTGTTACTACCTCTTTACCTATTTCCCAGTCCTGTCTTCCTGGTCTTTGTGGCCTTGGCTTAGGCCGAAGGTCAGATGGGTCTGTTAATTGCGTTGCTGTCGGAAACTGTGCCTTTAGGAACAGTGTTAAACTTTCCTCAGCTATTTTGGTGTACGTGTTGTCCTCCTTTTTGAGGAGCTCGACATTGTTGTTTGTGTTTTCTTTTGCTAGGACTTTGTGAATTCGGGCGCATGCTGGGGTCTCATTTACCCTTTCGCAGAACCTTCTCCACGAGTCCCGTTTGGCTTTTCGTATCTCTTTATTATACTCTGTTAGTTTTAACCTGTAAAGGTCCCAGTCATTGGTTGCTTTAGCTTTATTAAATAGCCTTCTGATGGTTTCCCTCAGCGTTCCGAGTTTTCCGTTCCACCAGACTGTACTTTCTTTTTGTTTCCAGGTTTTCACTGGGCAATTGTCCTGATAAGCCGTAGCTACTGCTTCACTAATCAGCTGTACTGTGACGTCTAAATTTTCCGCGTCCTTAACCTTGGCTGTTACCCTTTGTAGACCTTCTTCGAGGGATTTTGAATATCTTACCCAGTTTGTGTCACGGGGATTTCTAAACAGTATTGTTTTAGGGGAGGGGATTTTAAAATCGAAGCTAATATGTGTGTGATCAGAGCAGGATGGTTCATCTGATACCATCCAATTGTGGATCATGTCGCTCGCCCTGTTAGAACTTAAGGTCACGTCAAGGACCTCCTGACGAGCTCTCGTTACGAATGTTTGTTCGTTGCCTACATTGGCAATATTTAAACCTTCTGTTAAAATAAATTGTAATAAGGACTCACCTCTTCCATTGACGTTCATGCTGCCCCACATCGTGTGATGTGCGTTAGCATCACATCCTAGAATGAGTTGGAGCTTCTGTTCCTCACAGTAGGATATCACATCCTTGAGCATCTGCGGTGGACATTTTTGCTCCTCTCCTGGGAAGTAGGCGGAACATGCAACTATGCTTATTCCACCTTCCTTCGTGGGTAGTGACAGGATAGCTGTAACAAAATCACCCGAGCATAGCCCCGGGATTAGAGTACATTTAATCCTATTGTTATGAATGATACATGCACGAGGTTTATTTTATTTTCCCTTCGTTGATCCAAGGTTCCTGCAGGAGGGCGATGTCGAGGCTTTCATGTTCAAATCTGCGACATAACCCGGCCGAGGCGGCGTTTGCATGTTGCAGATTTGCCTGCAGGAACTTGAGATTGCCCTCTACTTTGAAGGCTCTTCTGGAGTGACACCACCGTCTTCCGTCTCCATGGCCGTGTCAGGTGCTGTCTAATTTAGAAGGCTGACGCCTTGACAGTGGCGGATTTTCCCTAAGGCCCGGTAGGCCCGGGCCTAGGGCGGCCAGATTTTAAGTTGGCAATAAAGTAATTTCATTATATAGTCTATATGGTAGATGCTGAGAAAGGGGCGGCTGATAGCTTGGGGCCTAGGGCGGCCGAGACTGCAAATCCGCCACTGCGCCTTGAGACGTTTCCGGTTTTTCTGTGTCCTCTTGTTGGCACGTTTCTGGGATTGACTCCTGCTCGGGTGCCTTTGGTGGGATGCCTCCTTCCTTGCGCGGAACTTAATTTTTCCTATGCCAAAGAATGGTGACATATCCACTTTTTGGAGGTGGTCGCATGAGGCCTTGTCCATTGAAAAGGTCCACACCTGGCCTTTTCCGGTTTGGGATTTTCCGAAGACCGTCCACAGCTCGGTGTTGAGTCCTCGGTTTCCTACCTGTAGCTTTTTAGGATCATTTCCTTGGGTAGCTGTTCCGCATATTCGTCTGAAACGAACAGTGTGCAGGCGTATGGCTTCGGGATCTCTTCTCGTTTCAACGCCTTCAGTTGTGCATTCTCCCATGGCTTTAGTGACGGGACCAGGTCCTTTAGCCATCTGACACTTGTGGGGTTAGCACAGGAGAATACAAGGTACCCTGACCTGTGGGTACATTTGTAAAATTGTACCACTGGTCCTTCCTTTGGCATATCCTCTAGTTGTACCATTACGGTCCTTTGGATTGCCGTTAGCTGTTCCGGCTGTAACTGTACTTGGGGGTAAGCCTCTGGTACAACTGCGATCTTTACCGCAGTCAGAGCTTACTTGAAGTCTCCCGCCCTGTCCTGTTTGGCTGGCTTGTGGGAGTCCGTCTTGGGTCTTTTTGAAGGCTGCTTTCCTGGCGTGCTGCCGTCTGATATTGGGCGCATTTGAGAGCTTTTTGGCTTTGCAGCCTTTGCCTTACCGCCTGAGTGGTTTGGGTTGCAGGGGCTTTTCCTGCCCTGATGAAGTTCTCCTTTATTACTGACCTTTTAGCCTCGTCGTAGGAGCTTCCCTCTTTCATCAGGTTTTTGACCTTGGTGTTCGAGTTACCCGATAGGCGGAATGAGCGAATCTCTTGTTCCGTCATCGAGTCAACTGCCTGGGTCGACTTAATTCTGTTTGTGCACTTTCTTTTCGAGGGCCGTGACTCACTAACCTGTTGACCCGCAGGGACTTGAGCGCTGGTGGTTGGTTTTGAGGTTCCAGGCTTGCTGGCCTTTGGATCCTCAGTTAGTGGTTTTGTTGGTTTACCAAGTACAGCATTATTCATTAATTTATAAAGAAAATTAAATTCTATGTCACTGTTTTTTAGCTTTTATTTAAGTCAATATATGATTTTAACTATCAAGATTGTCTGAATTGCGTACTTTATAGCCTGTGTGATCAATTTTATGCCTTTGTATTTGTAAAAGGTTTTGCACAGTTTTGCCAAATAGGTATTATTAATTAATTTATTCAAAAATTGGAATTCAAATTCAGAGTTAAGCAAAAAGGTATTACCTTTATTTCTTAACTCTGAATTTGAGTTAATATGTGATTTTATTTAACAAAAATGTTTAAATTCAATACTTTATAACTAGTTTGATACCAATTTTATGTTCTTTCATTTGCAAAACGTTTTCCATAGTTTTACCAAATACAGCATTATTTATTAATTTATACAAAAATTGAAATCACACGTTACTTCTTTTTTTTTAACTGTATTTGAGTTAATATATGAATTTAATTAGCAAAATTGTTTAACTTGAATACTTTATAACTATTTTGATGCCAATTTTATGTTCTTTCATTTGCAAAGCATTTTCCATAATTTTACCAAATACGGCATTATTCATTAATTTATACAAAAATTCAAATGCTACGTTACTCTTTTTTCTTAACTGTATTTGAGTTAATATATGATTTTAATTAGCAAAATAGTTTAACTTTAATACTTTATGACTAGTTTGATACCAATTTTATGTTCTTTCATTTGCAAAACGTTTTCCATAGTTTTTCCAAATACAGCATTAT
>MU187095.1:18393-33369 GCA_016904865.1 Pissodes strobi
AGTTGCTACGATATCAAATTCTAAGCTAACTTTGTCGTACATTATGATTTCAAAAATTATGGTAAATTTGCAAATTTAGACGTTCTGAAGAATTGCAAAAAGCGTATAAATAAAAATTAAATTTTGGGAGCGTATGACAAAAAATAGTGTTTGTCACACGTACCTAAATGGAGTTTTTCAGGACTCATCTGCTATTCCGGACTCGGCTAATGCCTCGTCCGGAAACAGCAATGATTCGTCCTGAAAAACTCCATTTTAGGTACTTGTAACAAAAATAACTATTTTGTCATACGCTCCCAAAAATAGCTATTTTACGGACTCATTTGAGTCCGTAAAATGCTTCTTTTTAGGCCTAGTCCCTAAAAGTCGTCATGGCAACTTTTACGGACTATTCCAAAATTCCTGAATATGCCTAAATGTCAACTTTCGAATGACATGACAAAATTGTCAAACAGTTGCTACGATATCAAATTCTAAGCTAACTTTGTCGTACATTATGATTTCAAAAATTATGGTAAATTTCCAAATTTAGGCGTTCTGAAGAATTGCAAAAAGCGTATAAATAAAAATTAAATTTTGGGAGCGTATGACAAAAAATAGTGTTTGTCACACGTACCTAAATGAAGTTTTTCAAGACTCATCTGCTATTCCGGACTCGGCAATGATTCGTCCTGAAAAACTCCATTTTAGGTACTTGTAACAAAAATAACTATTAAGTATTAAGAGGTACTGTTATATTTAATATGAATATATATATAAAAATTAAACATTTTCAAGGGCTGATGTGCCCTTATTTCTCATTAAACAACTCTTTTATCCCATTTTCATCTCCTTTGAAACTCCATGCGCGCTCTCGCGCAAACGCCACGGCACGCGCCTTCACACGCACACATACTCACACATTTAACACACGCACGCACTCACAAGATGCGCGTCAGCTTGAAAATTGTCCAGATAAGCCTATTTTGTCCGGCTTTTATTAAGCCACTTCGGGTGAATTTTTTTCCTGATTGGAAAAAAATGTCATTTTCGGATTGAAAAAAAAAAATTTCTAAAAAATATTTTTAAATAATGACCAGATGACTTCTTGGTGCCGTGAACGCTAATTTCACTTTATAGCAGTATAAATTAAAATTGAAATATTTCCATTGGCTCAAATTTGTAAGAAAGTAAAACACTGTTTTTAAAATTAACTATAATTTTTTTCTATGATTTTTTTAATTAAAATTAAACGTATTGTACCTACTGACTTGTGGTGTGTTATATTTATAACCGAAAAAAGTATACATACAGCCTTAAACATTCGTTTTTAATAGTCACATGCTTATGATCAATACTTTTTCGAAGTATGCTAACAATGTTAACAGCAATGGAGAAGGGGAAGGGGGAGAGAGAACGTACCACAACACTCACTGGCAACATCATTCATATCGAAGTATAAGATCAGTAAAGCATATATCAGAAGTCAGAATGCGGTCTGCATATTTTGCATACGGAACTCCACTGGGAGCCCGGTCTAATATATTTATGACATGTCTACATGTTTCAAACTTTTGAAATACGAATTCTACCCTTTTTATTTTGCCTGTGAAGCTTGTATACCATCATAAATTTAGAAGCGTTAAAGTAATTGATTCTCGCATTATAAACTTTATTCGGATTCTAAAAATACACTAAAATTAAACAAATTGCCTGCCACTTAGGAAATAAAATAAATAATAACGGATGGGACGGAAGGACAAAATATTTATTTAAAATTATTATAGTTAACATGTTTATAGTGAATACTTATCTTTATTCTAAAATTAAATATAAGAACATGTCACATTTGTGTTCTATTCAAATTCCAAGCTTCACCCTATTTGAATTTTGCAAAACAAAATACGAAATAGAAGATTTATAGCTTCTTAGCTTCAAGAAACTGAAGCACACACTACTGCCATTCAAACTTACTTTAGTAGGCAAAAAAAAATAAAATGAAGTTAAAAAGAGACAATTTCTTCAATAATTATTAACAATCATTAAGGATACTTTACTACGGTTTAAATAATTGTATATTTATTGTCTTTTGAAGACGCAAAAAAAACACAAATGGAGTTGGCAATAAGTAATTTCAAGCATTATAACATTTAAACATCTTAATGAACACTAACAATGGCTAACTATACGGAAAATGTTGGACAAAATTATTCTTTAGAACACCCTGAACATAAGAATAAAATATGTATATTAGTTTAGAGCCACTAAAGAGTTACCGTACCCATTATAGTCCTTTCGTCAGTGTTTAGGAAGTAAGCTAATGGTACTTAAATGAATAATTATGCACAAAAAAAATATTATTATTATTATTACAAATAATCGGAAGCAGTAAGTACATTAACCCAAACATTAAATACGAGTTAAGTTCTTCTAATCGGACTGATTATATTCGGTGAAAAACATAAGGCGCCTAATCTTTCCGAAAGTCGTTCCAAAAGTACGTGTGAATATAAGAAATACATTTTGTAAATAATTTTTAAGTGTTTTTTGGATTTTTGCCTGGCTTATAGGTCGTATTTCAGTACCCAACAGTAATAATTGTCCCCATATTGCCCCAAAATTTTAGAGAAATGTACTTTCTGGGTAATTTTTTGAGAAGTGCACAGATACATAACCCTAACGTATATCCTAATTCGCATTTTTGTCCCTAACGTTTTTATGCTGAAGATAAATGAAATGCACATTAGGGATAGGTACATATTATGTAGGTAGGTGCCTTAGGGATTAATACGGATTTGATTACCTGATCTAATTTAAGGAGAATTATTATTGTTGGAGAGGGATACGTACAGTTTAGGAACACATATAGAAGCTGTAGTATAATTATTTTATATTTGTATTTTATTTCCTGCATATTCGTCACTCAATGGATTTTAGTTCAGGAAAAGACGGAGGACTTTTGGATCAAAATTCTAACGGTTTGAAGTTTTATAAGGAACGCTAAGAATTTAAGGCATCCAAAAGCAACCATTTTGCTTAACGACGTATTTTATATTATACAGGGCAGCTAATAAAGAATGATTATACGGGAAAAGTGTCAGATGAATAAAACTCCTAGATTTCGCCATCGCACAAATAATTTTAAATATTTTGAACTTCGCACATGTAATATTTCATTATTTTGTGCGTTCCGCGTAGGTGACGTCTCAAATTTAGTGGTTTTCAACATGCAGCAACTTTTCCAAATCAAAAAAATAGTGTGCTTGTGAACCACACACCACAAGTGAAACTTCTTTACCACAAACATAATATTGTTTTTATTTTATATAAATTCGCTGACAAGAATGATAGAACAAGCCATAAATTTTTTATTATATGTAAATTTGCTGACACGAATGGTCACTATTTGGAAAACAATGGAATTTAGGAATACTGTCCACTATTAAAACGCTTAAACTGCTAATAACTCTATCCTAAATCTGAACTTATACTTGGAAAATATTATGTAAACATTTAAGTAAAATTATGAACGCGAGCAACAAACACAAGCGATTTTGAATCTTAAGCTGGCAATGGTCAGCAAATTTCATCATCCAATCCAAACCATCCTTTCGTCTCCCACCTACTCCGCTTGATAATTAGACTGCAGTTAACAGCACTGCCTGCAGTGCTGCTGGCTGGATGGAGTAGCCCAGTAGTACTGTTTCCGGTCCCAAGCCCGGATAAAATAGTCAGGGAACCCATAGCAAAAACAATCATGGAATTTAAACCAATAAGCGAACGTCTCTGCTATATGAGACTGAAAGAAGAGTGGTATAACTACACGGTAGTCTCAGTCCATGCCCCGACAGAAGAGAAAGACGAGGAAATAAAGGATACCTTCTATGACGAACTAGAAAATCTTATACTGAGTATACCCAAATATGATGTGCTAATTATTTTGGGAGACTTTAATGCCAAAGTCGGCAAAGAAGAAGCCTATCAAACAGCATAGGCAAGCATAGCCTCCATGACACCAGCAGCGACAATGGAACCAGACTTGTCGACCTGGCTACGTCCCACAACCTCCTAATAAAATCAACCATGTTCGAACATAAAAAATACACAAAGAGACCTGGATTTCAAATGACGGATTCACAAGAAACCAAATCGTTTACGTCATAATAGATAGAAGACATGGTAGTAACTGCTTGGACGTCAGAAGCCTCAAAGGAGCAGACGCAGATACGGACCACCTCCTAGTAAGGGCAAAGATTAGAATAAGAATCTTCACTTGCCCAACGCCTAAAAAGAAGACCAGAACAATTTGGGATACGGGAAAACTAAAAACAGAAGAGACACAAGAAAGGTACCAAGAACAAATAAAGGAGCCTCAAGACGAAAACAGCATAGATGAATTATGGGCTAACATTGAAGAAGCAATAGCCACCGTATCCAAACAGGTACTTGGCAAAAAGAAAAACCGGCGAAGGAAATGGTTCGATGATGACTGCAATTGGCCAAAAAATTGGCCAAAAATGTTACAGCATTCAACAGCACAAGAATATAGACATCAAAGAACAGCAGCACGCAAAATGGTGAAACGGAAAAAGAGAGAATACCAGCTATCAATAATAAGGGAAATGGAAGAAAATAGACAGAATAACAGAACAAAAGAGTTTTTTAGCGAAATCTCAAAACAGAAAGCAGGATACCAACCCAGAGAAGAACATTTTCTCACAAAAAATAATGGAGAACTCATAACCAACGAAAAGGAGATTCTAAATACCTGGAAGAAATACTTCTGTGAACTGCTCAATGATGAGGAAAATACAAATACGCCACCAACGGCATACCTGCCGAATGCATAAAATCTGGCGGAGAAGCACTCCACAAGGCCATACATAAGCTTATACAAATCATCTGGAGAACAGAGGCCCTACCGGATGGGTGGAAGGAGGGGGTAATCGTTTCCATACATAAAAAAGGAGACAAAAAGAAATGCACAAACTATCGTGGAATAACTCTTCTGAATACATGCTATAAAATACTATCCGATGTCCTGCTGGAGAGAATGAGCTCATATACCGAAGAGATTGTTGGGGACTACCAATGTGGTTTTAGATCAAATAGATCCACCGTAGACCAGATTTTTACCATTAGACAAACAATGGAGAAATGCAG
Source organism: Pissodes strobi (assembly GCA_016904865.1). Classification (NCBI taxonomy): domain Eukaryota; kingdom Metazoa; phylum Arthropoda; class Insecta; order Coleoptera; family Curculionidae; genus Pissodes; species Pissodes strobi. Next base: position 23,536 of record MU187095.1, read on the forward strand.
GGAATTCGCCAGAGAACTCCACCAAATGTTTATCGACTTCAAACAGGCATTCGACAGAGTATGTAGATTAATGCAAGAACTTGGACTCCCGAAAAAACTTATATCGCTGACAAAAGTATGTATGGAGGATACGCGATGTAAAGTAAAAGTGGGACAAAGTCTCTCCGACTCCTTCAGTATCAATAATGGTCTCAAGCAAGGTGACGCCCTTTCACCTCAACTCTTTAACATAGCATTGGAATGTGTAATTAGGAACTCCTAAATCGAGAAGCCAACTGCTATCTTTCATCAAGAGGGACCCAAACTGCTCCTGGCTTTTGCAGACGATGTTGATGTGATTGGCAATAGCAGGATCAACCTCAAAGACTCCTTCATAAAGTTCGAAAAGGCCTCAAAATAAACGAGGACAAGTCCAAGTATATGTACCTCAGTAGAAATAATCGGAACCGAGATAGAGTAGGACAAAACTTCTCTATCGGAGACTACAACTTTGAGCGGACAATACAATTTAAATATCTGGGTACAAGTATTAGTGAAAGCAACGACATCACAGAAGAGATAAATAACAGGATACAAGCTGTAAACAGATGCCTTTTTGCTCTTCAAAACCTAATACAATCTAGAATACTTACCAGGAAAGCTAAGCGGAACATTTACAAAACAATTATAAGGCCTGTCGTAATATATGGATGTGAGACTTGGACACTAACGGTTGCAAGCGAAGAACGACTTAAGGTCTTTGAAAGGACAGTGCTAATGTTCGCCCAGCCGTTGTTGACCCTCGAAACGCATGCAATTGCATGCGTTTCGAGGGTCAACAACGGTTGGGCGAACTATAAGAAAGATATTTGGCCCAACTAGAGACGAAAATGCAGGGCTATATAGAATAAAAACCAGCCAAGAACTCAAAGAACTCTCCACACTGATACCAGCATAATAAACGAAATAAAGGCCAGGAGACTACAGTGGGGCAGAACATGTTAAAATAATGCCAGATGATGGAATGGTAAAACTGGTGTGGGAGGAGGTTCCTGGGGGAAAAACGTCCATTAGGCCGGCCCCGTCTCAGGTGGAGAGATAATATTAAAAAAGACCTAAAAGCCATGAAAATCGAAGATGATCCCGATCGGATGCTTGATAGAGAAGGATCGAGACGTGTGGTTAAGTCGGCAAAACCCACTCAGGGTTGTGAAGCCACATGATGATGATGATGATGAGTTCACAGGGACGCAGTCACTTGGCGAATATCCGCCTAAAGTAGTAACGTCGAATCTACGATAAATTTGTCATAGTTCTAAGTAAAATAATCTCAAAGAGCTAAGTGAAATTAAGCTGAACTAGTCAACCAAAATTATATGCCTCACCTTTATAAGCACACAACTGAAGTGAAAGAGATATACGGAATTGAGTTATTTTTTTAAGCTTTTTTTCTTCATCTTTTGATTCCTTTTTACACTTTTTTTTTCATGTTTTTTTTTATTTTTTCAATTTTTTTTCGCCCAAAACCGCGTTCTTTAACTTTGTTTCATTTCATTTTATAATTCTTTTATTAACTTTCAGAACAATTTTCCTTTTTTTTTATTTTTATTTTTCATATTTGGTTTTATTAACTTTCCGAGCAATTTTTTGTTTTTGTTTCTTTTCATTATTTTTGTTTCCTATTTCGTTTTATAATACTTATATTTAACTTTCCGAACATTTTTGTACGTTTTTTTAAATTTTTTCGCATTTAAAAAAAAATTCATAAAGTATTTTTTTTCTTTCCATTTTTGCCATCTCCGACCTCGTAGCTGAACTCCTTCGCCTTTTTATCGCCGAAAACCGCGTTTCTCTAACCCTCGCTAAAGAAGTTTCACTTCAATAAAGCACAACATAACTCCTAAACTTTATTATATAAAACAATTCCAAATATATTTCATTTGAAAGACATGCGCATTATCATAATCGAGTAAAGTGTACGCTTCTTTGCCGAACGCAGATTGATCCAAGCCGAGCTACATAAACCCCCATACGTAGCAGGCGTAACAATAAAATGTAATAAACGTAGAGAATGTTACGAGCAACATTTAAAACATTCATTCAAGCATTCTTTCTAAAAAAATAACGTTGACACATGCTTTAATTTTTGGGGACACCTTGTATATTTGCAATGTATTTCGATATTTCTGCTCCATTATATATACCATTATATATATACCATACAGTCACGTTGTTTAGAGCTTTGAAGTATGGCTATAATTGAGATATATTTTATAGACCACCTTGTAAAGGATAAAATATTTTTAAGTACGTTTTCATCATCATCATCATCATCCTCACTCAGCCCTCTGCATCCACTGCTGAATATAGGCCTCCCCCAATCTTTTCAGCTGCCTCCTGTATTGAGCGCTCTGCATCCAATCCTGCCTCTATTTCTTCTATCAGCTCTCGGTCGCCATTCGAGCAATCTACTCGTCCATCTACCATCGGTCTTTCGAGCAACATGCCCCGCCCATTTCCATTTAAGACTAGCGATCTGTGATATAACAATAGTAACACCAGTTCTCCTTCGTAGATCTTCGTTTCGGATACGATCCCGCAACGACACCCCAAGCATAGATATCTCCATTTTTCCAGCGTTGCCAGAGTTGGTACAATTGTACAGATCTGGTACAATCTGACACAATCTGTAGATCTGTACATTTTTGAAAATTCTGATACATTTTACTTATTGCGGTATCTGCTAAATATTTCATGGTCGAGATCAAGAAAAAGATACTAAAACTGAAACACCACACTACCCGGCACTAAAAATAGTCGTAGAAAAAGTATAGTACACTACTTTAATGGTAATATGCTTATTACAAACTCGTGCGATTACAGTCCTCGTGCAGTAATCTTTCTAGTTTGTAATAAACTAAAATTGAGGAAACTTCCATAAATAGTGTTACAATCGAATTGAACCAAAATCTATCAAGATAAAAGTAAAATACATCGTCCACGATGAATCACTCTTAGCTCAGATGTTAAATCGACTAGACATAATATCAGTAGAGATGACAAGAAGTTCCTAAAATCCTTGGGTCTAATATTGAGGGTATGATGTCTTCAAGTGAAAAGATTGAAGTTTTCTGCGAACTTGTTCTTGATAACCCAACAGTAAGTTTTCAAGAGCATACCTACAAACCATATGGATCACGGACATTTAGAAATTCCGATGAAATTCGCCTACCCGTACACTTTCAAGACCTAATTTTGGATATATCAGAAAGATATATTTGCATTGAAGGTACATTTACACCAAGTGATGCCACAAAACCATGTTAGTTGTCTAATAATGCCCTCGCTTTCCTGTTGGATGAAATTCGCTATGAGATGGGTGGCGAACAGGTGACTATGGTTCGCAAGCCAGGAGTAAGAACAACATTAAAAATAATGGCATCCTTTGGATCAACACAATTGAAAACATTGTATTCTTGCGGCTGGGGCTATCAGCCAAAGAAAAATTAATTTTAGACGCCACTAGCCATGTTTTTTCTAGAAAATTACCATTAAAATATTTGATGGGTTTTGCCGAAGCTACGTGCCATTCTCGTTATGTAGCTATCTATCGCTTCTCGAACAGCTTTCTTCGTCTTTAATCGATACGATCCACACATAAGCATAAATCGTAGAGCTAGTAGTTGCCGGGTTATGACATACTTTCACAGATGGCGCTTCCGTTTTTATTCCGCTAGTTGTATATGCCCGGCTTGGTTGAAATGTATTTCGCTTTGCAATTGAAACTTCTGGTTTTCTGGTCAAAGAAAAAGTTAGAGCCTACTATACAGTAATGACGGTAAATTTGAAAAAATATCAAAAAATATATAAATATCGTATATGAACTCTGTACAAAAATGCTGAATTTGGTACAATTTCAGTTCAAACCTGATACAATTTGTAATTTTTCTTTGACAACGCTGCATTTTTCGTTGAGTTGTTCTCAGCTTCCTGGCAGACGCGGTGATCAGGGTTAAGGTTTCCGCACCGTAGGTCAATACCGGCAAAACGCATTGATTAAATACATCATTCAGTCTTCCGTAGGCAGACACAGGTTAGGTTGTCTCTTCTCATTCTTATTTCATGACCCAGGTATACGTACGTAGATATTCACAAGCTCTACCTCTTGCCTACCAACAGCCAAACTTTCACTAGGAACCAGGTTTGTCATGTATTTCGTTTTTGAAAAGTTGAATTTCAAACCTATCTCAGAGCATACTTCCTGTAGTTCCTGTGGCATCTGCCTAATATCTTTCAGGTTGTCTGATAGTATTATTATATCGTCCGCAAAGCGCAGATTTGTTAGGTGTTGACCATCTATGTTTATACCCTTCTCTTCCCAGTTTAATTATTTGAATTGAAGAGTTTGGGCGACATTGTGTCCCCCTGCCGCACGCCTCTACCGATAGGGATTGTGTTGGTATTTTCGGGCAATTTAGCCTTCATAGTGGCGTTTTTATATATATCATGTATTAGGCTAGTGTATCGGTAGTCTACACGGCACTTTTGTAATGAATTCACGACTGCATCCCTTTCGACGGTGTCAAAGGCTTTCTGGAAATCTACAAAGGCAAGAACGAACTGTTGTATTTGACAGATTTCTCTATTAGAGTTTTGATACTCTGCATTGGTCCCAAAACCAGCACGAAATCCAGCCTGCTCTATCGGTTGGTAAAAATCCAGGTTATTTTCAAGCCTTGAAGTTATAATTCTCCTGAGTAGTTTATAAAGATGGCTTAGCAAGCTTAATGGCCCATAATTCTCTAGTTCAGCCATATCCCCTTTTTTATGGAGCAGTATTACAGTGGCGTTATACCACTTGTCTGGTATGGTGTGGTCAGAAAGGCACATATTGTTGATCTTCTGGAGTAGATATGTGCCACCAATCTTAATTGCGTCAACCACCAAACCATCCTCACCAGGAGCTTTGTTGTTTTTTGCTCTTCTCAGTGCTAGCCTTATTTCATCGATTGTGATTTCCGGTGATAACTCTGATCCCTGGTTAACTATTCCCTTCTTAGATAGTATTATCTCTGGCTCTATATTTGAGATATTGTTTGCTTCTTTTTGACTCTTGAATAGTACCTGATAGAAGTCCTCAACTGTTCTCAGAATCTTCTCTCTATTTGTTGTAACTTGTCCTTGTTGATCCTTTACTTTTATCATTTCTTTTTTTCCACTTTGGAGATTTCTGCGCAGTACTTTCATGCTCTTGTTGTTTTCTATCGTTAGTTGGATTTGCCTCTGATTATATGATCTGATCTCTCTTCTTCTAATGGCTTTTGATACTAGTCTGTTTGTTTCTTTTAACTGCTCAGTAGTGGTCGTCTCATCGCTCTCCTTCTTTCCATTAGTTGTTTGGTAGCTTGTCCTAGCTTTTCTTCTTTTTGAAACTTGGGACAGTATCTTCTTTGGCTTTCCAGCATGGCATCGGTTGTTTGATCATTTAAGCTTTTTATGGTTTCTTCTGGTCCGCATTCATTTAGTTGTTCTGTAATACATTTTTGGAAACTCTCTACATCTGTTGGATTTCTCCATAGTCCGTTGTTGTCTGTTTTCCTTATCATTCTATATCGTTTCTTCCCAGTATTTATTACTATTTTGGCTCGTACCATTCTGTGGTCACTTCCAGTGGTCATCCTGTTTAGGACTGTTACGTCTCTGATGGTAATTATAAAGTCTATTTCGTTCTTCGTCCGACCATCCGGACTTTCCCATGTCCATCTTCTATTAGATTTCTTCTGAAAGAAACTGTTCATATCATATAGGTTGTTTTGTAGCAAGTATCCTAGTAGTGTCTCTCCTCGGTCGTTTCTTCCTTCCGGCCCGAATCTTCCTAGTGCAGTCTCTGTATCAATTTCTCTTATTCCTATCTTGACATTGAAGTCACCAAACAAAATCGTAAACTGCGTATGATGGTCTCTTAGGGCAGTATCGATCTCCTCATAGCACATTTCTACCTCTTCATTTGAATGCTGTGTTGTTGGCGCGTAGATATGATTGATTTTCATCTCGTATCTGCTGTTCAATCTGATTACTCTGGTTGATAATTTCTTGTTTGTGTATTAGGAATCCTGTTCCCCCTATGGATTTGTCGTCTTCACCTACATAGCAAAAGGTATGGCCAGATTTGAAGCTCACCAATTGTTCGCCACGCCTTCTAACTTCGTTAAGGCTAACTATGTCCCGTTTTATGTTTTTCCACTCAGACTCTAGCTCAGTTAAACGTTCTTCTGACAGGAGTGATCGTGCGTTATATGTTGCTACATAGAGTTCTTTATCTTTAGATATTCCCCATTTCTTCGCCAGGTGTTCGTCCTCAGAATCCATGGGACAGACTGATGAAACATCAGTGCGAGATTCTGAAGATATTCTTCTACTCGCCTGGGGTACTCTAGTTTTTGCAGCTGGCATTTTCATGGGGCCATAAAACACCACGTTGGCTAGACGTGTTGGTGAGTTTGCATTTCAGCCGCCCAGTCTGTGTCAGCGTTCCCCTATCCGCCACCTGGGGAGGCGCCCGATGGAGAACTAGCAACCCAGCACGGGGAGTAAGTACGTTTTACTTCATAATAATTAAGGTTTCGAAGATTTTATTGATCCACCCTGTATAAGAGTGATGTAATTTGAATTAAACTTGAGCCACCCTGTAAAATCTAAATGTCACTCAAAAATTGAAAATATTATACAAGGGAGGATCAAATATTAACGTTAAAGTCGCCATGAAAATAAAATACGAGGGTAATATAATTTGAATTCAGCCACCCTGTAAAATATAAAACGTTACTAAAAAATTGAAAATATGATATTCTCGTCGTTAAGCAAGCCGAATACCAGGGTTGTGAGATTGAGAGAGAATTGTAGAAAATAAGATACAATTATTATTAGTGAAATAATTTAAAAAGTTGTTAGACTCATCTGTAAATATATTTTTATTACATCCCTCGTAACGAATGTGGCAACCAAATAATACAGGGTATTGGTAAAAAATTCGGTTTCTAAATTTACTGATGGAAAGCAAAACTTGAATATCTCGATAACTAAGAGTGAATCAGTTTCATGACGAATCTGGCTAAACCAGGAATATAAGCAAGAAGCAAATTTGAGTTGAGCAGCCTACGTGAAAAACTACTCTGTATAATTTATGGCCACTTACAAAAAATTACGTTTAATTTTTCCTAATTTAGTAGATACTACTTTTAAGACTATTGATAATATTCGGAACTGAATAGGTCATCTTGTCGCAATTTTTAGCATAAGTACCTACCTAACTGTTAAAGTTTCTCCTATACATATTCCTATCTCCTATCATTAGGAGACGTTTACAATTATTGTTGCCTTCGGTATAGAGCGTAAAAATACACTTCATTTCGTTTCGAAAATATGTAATATGTTTTAGAGCGATCCATGTTTGCAAGAACTTTTAGTCCCATTTTTTTTAACGTAGGTTACACTGTAAAAATGCTGCACCTTATTTTCAGGCCACCCTATATAAATCATTTGACTTCATAATGTACAGGGTTGTTCCTTATACATAATATCGTCAGGAGAAACATATTTCAACATACAAAACGCGTAGCGAACCAAACTTATTTTTTTTTCCAAAGGAATACTAAAACTTTTGATGTGTGTGTACCTTGGGTCAAATGTCAAAAGTTATCGACATATTGACATTTGACGTTCGAAAAATATGACATTTTAGACGTTTTGACAGGCTACAGGACCGAACCGGCTAAATTTCGTGCGAGAAGAACTAGGTAGCCCTTTTCCACCTATTCAATGACGTCATTTTCCGATGTAACCCGAAGTCTACACTATTACTAAACCGGATGTCAATGTCAAACTGACACAGGCTCGCTTCACTCTAAATTTATTCGATTGGATTCCAAAACCAAAATATCAAATTTTTAATCTCGTTGGTTTCAAACCTATTTGATTTTAGGTCCGAAGTCAAATGCTTCGTATTTTACGTGGAAAAATACCCATTTTTAATTCACCCTGTATATTCAGGCATATGCGCTTTACTTATATTCGTACAGCGTTTATACTTACAGTTTTCTTCTAGCACTCGTAATAAACTCTCCAGAGATTGTCACAATATATGGAGCAACCCTGCACCCAAAGCAGAGCCTAAATTAAATAAAACGCGGCAACAATGTAAACTCTCCCTAAAAATCACACTTATCACCTAACATATCTCATATGCTTTTTATATTACGATAAAATAATAATAATAAAAAACAATGGTACCAAATAAGGAAATTTGGAGTAGAGAAGGAAGCAGAAAACAATGTAGAAAAATTACTAATAAATAAATGTTATATTTGTTGAAATAAAGCGATAAAATCTCGTGAAAAAAATTTGATAAGCTTGAAAACGTAATGCTTGTATCATTGAAATCAGCTGATGCGGTCCATCGTAATAGCATTTCCTTGTAGTTTTATATTATACAAAAAAATTCATAATTTATTCTCTTAATATTGATTTTGACTATATCAATAATTGATGGTACTATTAATTTTTAAATTTATCAAATTTTTCAACTAACGTAGTATAATATAGTGTTACTATTGCATAGCTCTATAATTTTCTGGTTCTTCATTTTTAAACACGCTGTTGTATACATAAGAACGATGTAAAATTGTGAGATGAAAAGAAAACATAAAAATTATGCTGTGTTTTATTTCATCCCTCCAGACCAGTGTTGCCGTTCGCATGAAATGGAATTATGTGATGGCAAAGCCAAAATTATCAGATTTTCATGTAAATTACGTTAAAACCTCAAATATATATCCCTTCTGATTCGCCATATAACTATGTACTTAATCTTCAATTTTTTTTTATTAGAATGCTGGCAAAATTATGGTAAAATCTGATAATTATGTGACAACCGGCAACACTGCTCCAGACGCACCAATAACGCAAACGAAATATTACAACTTAACTTAATATTAGTTATGCAGAAAACTAGAGAGGTTCAATTCGCCCAAGGGAAGCCGACATCACTCGTTAAAAAAAATAACATTACAGCATTTAGAAGAATTTGGACCGAGTTCAGGACAGAAAAATAAACATACATGATCGTTTAATGCAGTAAATGACAGCAATAGTACAAAAAAGAAAGAGGATAAATAAAGGTAATTAAAAATATTGTACCAAGTCTGGTACAGATAATATTCATACCATATTGATAAAAGAGTTCAAGTATGATCTATATAAAGAACAAAAAAACACTAAAATAAACTTTAATGAAAAATCATACTAAACAAATTTGACAAATAAATGGTCTGAATGACCTTCCAATATTATTATCAAATAGAAAGCATAACCCTTCCTGAATTTTAATAATGCAAAAGAAAAGTTTAAGTACGGTCCACATAATGAACAAAAAGCACTAATATATACTTAAATAAAAAAACATCGTACTAAACGAATTTGGCAAATAAACGGTCCAACCGACCTTCCAATATTAATATCAAAAAGATAGCTTACCTCTACCTTTATTTTAATAAATCAAGAATAAAGTTCAATAAGGTAAACAGCAATGAACGAAAATATGCGAAGAGATGTAAACCGCACTCAATAACGTGATCTGATGGCTTCCCTTAGAAACGAAAACTAATAATAAACAAAACTGCATTACCTAACTATCAACAACCGAATTTCCCGGTTTAGGGTCTAATTAATAGTTGAAATCAACTACCCACACGAATCACTAGAAGTTAATTGCAAGATTAATAATTAAAATGAAAGATAAAAACAATAATTTCCCACTGCATGAATTCTAACTTCGGTAACAGAATAAACTCCATGAAA